>JAIPRL010000514.1:56097-133212 GCA_025469235.1 Pemphigus obesinymphae
AAACCAGTTTTAAATCAGGTTATTGTTTTTTTTTTTTTGATATTTATTTCATGTTTTTTTTTCCTTTTCTGCATACTGTTGCAATTATGCAACATGTTGAAATTATAGGTTTATTGTGGAAAAAAATGATTTTATATTTTTTTTAGATTCTACACCTTCAAATTAGTTTAAAAACATATTTTTTTTTTAATTTAATAAAATCATGCATTTAAGGGTTAAATAGTATTTTTGAAAAAAAATTAAACATTTTTATGACAATTGCTTTTTTTCTCCAAATGTTGTACAATTATTGTTATAGATATAAATTATAATCCGGCAGCAAATTCGTTTCTCATCTTCATGATTATACAGGTAGGTAGAACATTTATTCAGAATATCTGCTTTTTACCTTTATTTTTTTCTCATATTTAGAGACGTACCACCTAGTGTATTTATAACGTCATTAAGTGTTTTTTACAAATAAAAAAACATATTTGTGAAAACTCCCACGCGAGTATTAGGTAATATTATAATATTACACAGTATAAATATTAAAAATAAATAAACAAATGACAAAATAAATCGTTTACGTTATCAATTTTCCTATTATATACAAGGTAGGTAGGTACTTTTTATACGTGTATTATATTAATTTTTTTTTGGTTTTTATAGGTAACTAAAATAGAAATTATTTTTAGTAGGCCATGAATACATCATTTTTATAGTGCAACTATAGTTTTTTGAAATCAATGCAAACCTTTATTCTCACTATAATTATTTATATCATATAGAATATACACATGTTATAATAGATATTTACTTATCGACATTTTTTTTACACCAGGTGTCCATATATATGTATATACAACATATATCCATCAATCACGACAGTGACGAGTATCTATTAATGATATATTAATTTATTGTAGGTACATATTTATCATTTATCAACCAGATTAAGGATAATCACATATTTTCTCAAACACGTCAATGCAACGTTTGTTAATGACTCATGTTTGGCTAAATAATAAGCGAATCCTACTTATAATATACTCTCCAGTCTTATTTTATCCATTATAGGTAGGTATAGTGCATAATATACAACACTCAGGATGGCTTAAAAACCGCTCAAAGTTGCTTTACAAAGGGGGTGTCAGAACAGCATTATAAGTACCTAAATATACGTCATATACCTATTATTAGTTCGCCTTTGTTAATTTTCTTTTTTAAAACGAAATTTTCAAGACCATATTATTAGGTACAAATAAAATAAAATGACATAGGGTAGTAGGTACCTATAAAAATATTACATTTATTCAATCTTATACCTATAACAGGTAGGTAACATAAAAACTCTCGTGAATCATATATAAAGTCATTTCTAAGCAAACATGCAAGTTTTAAAAACATTTTAATAACAAAAATCATGAAATTTTTTCACCCGCTCAGAAATACTAACAAAGGGGGGAGGGAAGTGTTATCAAAATTAATTATAACATTTGTCATATATGGGCTGGAATTGTTTTAATTTCATACAACAGTGAAATACATCTAATGTTATAATTTAAAAAAAAAAAACAAACTAAAAACCAATTCTTTTTTCACATTTTAAGTGAAGTAATCCCAACATCTTCTTCAATCACTATCATATAATTTTAATGTTTGGAATCTTGAATAAATATTTTTAGGAATCAAAATACCTTTATGATCTTTATGGCCACATGGGGCAGGTATATGATACGCAGTGACGTATATAAAATGTTGTTTTTATTATGATATGAAGCAAATTTTGAACATAAATCATTCTTTAAAAAGTAATAGATCATATTACAAAATATAATATAATACATATAAATTTGTCAGTCAAGTTTAAGTTAATTCAGATAATTAATAAAATTCAAAACATTAAATGTTTAAATTTCAAATAAAAAAAAAATTGAACCAGATATTCATTAAAAAAATAGGCAATAATCTACTCCTATATACGCCACTAACCACATCAATGTATAATTTTGTTATTGTTATAGAATATTTTAAGAACAAGTAAACAATGATAAAATGTGTTTATTAGACAAAAAGTAGGACAACTGCGGTTATCAACCAAAAGTCTAGTAAAACAGATTAAAATATAAAATAACCTAGTAAATAAAAAAAAATGATATTATATATATATATAATAAAATATATATATACATGAAGAAAAAAAATTCAAATTTCAGTACACTAATGCGTCAACTAACAATTAATATTATAATACTGCAGCGCAAGGTGGTGAAGATATTATAACAGACAAAGCTCAAGTCAGTATATGGCAGCAGTCTCTGGTACACATGACATTGTGGTTCAGACGTTCTTTTCCATCCAAACAGTGAGTGACGTTCATATTATGTGTATTTAGAAAATGAAACAAATAATTTTCGACATACACCATGCACCGCAGAAACATATTATAAATAATTTATTTCAAATACATTAGGTATTTTTATGTATATAAAAAAAATAATATAGTTATAATTCACGTCCGACACCACAAATTATACTCATCAACTCAACCATTACATGAGAGTTACAGTTTGAGTAAAACAACATACTTGTCTCAATAAATGATATTAATAAGTAACAATAAATATTATTATATACATCAATGGTGAGTATATTATTTGCATATTACATATTTTAACCAAATGGATGTGTAATGTGTATGGCAGACGTGCATATAATGGATTATTATTTAAATTGAAAAATAATTGAGGATTAAATAAAAAAAAATGTCAATTCTCTTTTTACAAGTGAAGAAATAAAACGTTTAATGTGTCTTTTTTTTATATACTTTTTAAAATTATAATAATTCATAAAAAAAAAAAAAAAAATACAGTACAATATTTTGTAACAGGCTAATAAATATTATCATGCCAAAATATGTAAAATGTTTTTAATATCATTGATTGATTTATTTTTGCTCCATTTTTTAAAATATTCTTTTAAACTGTATTGGTGAGTGAGGAATGTGAAAACGTCCCTAATATTTAATAATTAATATTTATATAATAATAATAATAATAATAATAATAATAATAAATTACTAAAACACTGGAGATTATAATTAATCGTAAAAATTACAAGATTTTAAAATTATGTTTTAAAGTGTAAAACAACAAATTATTTATAATATAATTTTTCATACTTAAGATTATTATTATTATTTGTTTATCATATTACCATAATTTTATATATAATAATATAATATGTTAAGACAAAAACATTGCTAGCAAAAAACTCAAAAGAATAGTTGTAATATTTAAAAAAGAAAAACACGTTGCCGTCGGATAGTTACTATTATCGTTTTTTTTTTTTTTTTTACAAAATTTACATAGCAGATTTTCCGCTAAACAAAAGAACTGATTTTGGTGAAATTGAAAAAAATTAACCATAAGATGATAGAATAACGAACGTCTCAACATAAAAAAAAAGTTCACAGAGTTCCAAATGTGGTAAAAAGATAATAAATCTTTGTTTACTTTTTGATAATCACATTATCTTTTTAAGCTTACTCGAACAGAAAAAAAAATGCAGGTTAATTTCTTCCTTTTTTTTTTTTTTTTTTTTTTGAAAAAAAAATTATGATAAAAAATTACATAATAATAATTAATAATGAAACACATTTCACTTAGAAGTCATCATGGTCACGAACTCTGAAACAAAATATAAACAATAGCATAAGTAATTTTAGAAAAACAAAAATAATCAGTACCTTTTAAAGTTGTCACATTTACAAATTCTACCTAATAATTATTAAGAAATAAAGAATATTTTGTAAAACATTTTACGACCAAAGTACAGGAGAAATTAAGTATATTGGTACTAAATGTTCGTTTTGCTTTTCCGTTTCTTTTTCTGTGTATATCCCAATACGTAATTTTGCATTTTATTTTTCACCATTAAAATGTATGCTAAAACAAAGAAACAACTAAGGAAAACAGGAAAATAAACAATGGCAAAATAATGACACAAGACTACATCTAAATTTTCATTTCTATCATAGCATATTTTTAGAAAATAATACTATTGAGTAAAGAATGATATCGGTCATACATTTCATTTAGTATGATGTTTTAGGTAAAATTGTCAGTCAAATGCACATCTCAATTTAACAATAGATGAAAATATGATGTGTAATTATGAAAAAATTTTAAAAACGAAATACAAATATAAAAATAAATGAGCATAGAACGTACAAAAATGGTCCGAGCTAAAGTTTGGAAATCTGTAACGATAAAAAAGAGAAAAAAACTAAAACACCTAACTACTTGGCTCAATAAATATGTCAATAATAATTTCCTTATTTTTATTTTATTATTATTTGTAAATTATTAATTGTTTCTTAATCCTTTCAAAAATTATTTTTATCAGTTACTGTATTTAAGTAATCATAATGTAAATTATGTATATTATCAATCATAAATTAAATGTAAAACCAATATTGAGTTTAGTGATCTCTAGTAAAACATTGAGATACTCGATAATAATACTTGAGATAATTTAAAAATGTAACGCATCAATTATATGATTTAGTTTATAATAAAAAAGTTGTTGACTTGACATAGGTAAATGTCCTATACAGATTAGTAATCAGCAATATATTTGTAAACAATTTTTTAAATCCTAACTTATGTATTTATAATAGATGTAATAAAAATGCTTAGATATGCGTGATTAAATTAGAATACAAAATGATAAAACTATAATTTCAAAATATTAATCACATATACAATATAGACCTAACAAACATTTGATTTTTATTTAAAATTACCATAAAAAATATTTTATGAATAAAAATAATAAAATAATCCAATATAAAGGGGACCTGACTTCAGTTCTTTGTCTGACATACGCACAAACACAGTACGTATAATTGGGTTTTGTATTTCATAAACATATTTTAACAATTAGTTGAATTTAGAATATGATGACCTATTATAATTAATAAAGAGAACATAATACATGACACATAGAAATTATTTTTTTTATAAATTTAATTTTAATTTTTTACATTTTGTTTAAAATTTAAGAGGATGTCGCACTGAAAATTTTCAACGGTAAAAACATGTTTACCCAAAACAAGTGAAATGTCATTTTAAAATAATTTTAAAGTTAAAACATTTATCATAAAATTGATAAAAAGAACATTTTGGAGATAACCTTATCAGCGTTTTTTCAAATATGTTTAAAAAAAGTTATGTGTCTTAAAAGTTGTATTTTGTACCTTTGATAACGAGTTTAGTATTTAGAAAACTGTAAAACCCCAGCGAGGTTATCATTTCAGAAATTTTGTTATCTACAAATTTTATAATAGGCGCTATAACTTTAAAATCATTTTAAAAAGCCATTTTATTTGTTTTGCATAGGTAAATGTATTTTTTTAACAAATACCGTGTTTACACTACAATAAAAAATAGTACTGACTATTTTTTAATTACTTTTAAATTATATTAATATATTCTTTGATTGTTAAATTTTTATTTTTCTTAAAATATCTAAAAAATTGCTTATACAGAACCCCTTAAAAATGGAGTGTACGATATCCTCTTAATTTATTAAAAATATAATTTTTACATGTCATAGATTATGTTATATTTATAAATTATGATAATAGGTCATCATATCTTAAAATCAACAAATTGGAAACACAAAACTCGATTTTACTATGTTGTGCATATGTTAGACAACTGAGTCAGGTACTAGGTACCTTTAAACAACAATGTTAAATATTATTGAAAATACTTGAATATTAAGAATGTACCTGTATATGAAATAATTGTTTATGCTCGTATTAGGTACATTATATTATTATGCAACTTGTATCTACTATCTTTTAATTATTTAATAGTTTATAATGCCAAGTTTTTTTTTTTTTAATTTTTAGAAGTAATATAATATAAATAAGCTGTTGTAATGAAATATCTCGTAAAATATTAAATATTATGATTTATGACACATTTTAAATGTTTCCAAACGATAATCTGTACATCTACAACATGTATATATTTAATAATAATATTATGTAATGTTATAAAAATAATTGAAATTTTCAAATTTTATTTTAATTTTTAATATAAAAATTAAATACTTTAATAATATTTGATATCAAAATTTTAAAAAATAATATTTAAAATAAAATTTTATTAATTAATAAAAAAAAAAAAAAAAAAAAAACATAATAAAAAATGATATAGTAATAGGACCAATTATTAGATATTTATTTTTTTTTATATCTATATTCTTTATATTAAATTTACCCATAAATATCATCCATTGTCTATGAGCAAGAAGAGACTCCACATTTCATACTTTTTTTTGTCACATTTTATGTGTTAGTAAGTTTTATGACAACCCAAACAGTTACCTTACCCACTTAATATAACAGTTAGACATTTTTTAATTATTTATTTACACATATTTTGTAATACAAAATAAATGTGTATCTATAAACATTTATTAGAATGACAAAATGTTCACTTATTACCTTCGTAGTTGACTTGACCATCACCATCAATGTCAGCTTCCCTAATCATTTCATCAACCTCTTCATCGGTGAGCTTTTCGCCAAGGTTAGTCATTACATGGCGCAGCTCAGCTGCACTAATAAAGCCATTTCCATCTTTATCAAACACACGGAAAGCTTCTCTAATTTCTTCCTCACTATCTGTATCCTTCATTTTCCGTGCCATCATAGTCAAGAACTCTGGGAAATCTATCGTGCCGTTGCCTAAGAAAAAATGGGTACAAAAAGTTTAATATACAAATAGTACCTATTAATTTATAACACAATTAATATAATGTAATGTATCTTTACCATCAGCATCGACCTCATTAATCATATCTTGGAGTTCAGCTTCAGTCGGATTTTGGCCCAATGACCTCATGACGGTTCCCAGTTCTTTGGTGGTGATGGTACCGTCTCCATCCTTGTCGAATAGCGAGAATGCCTCTTTGAATTCGGCAATCTGTTCTTCTGTTAGTTGATCAGCCTAAAATTTTAACAGTTATTAGAATCAGATATAAATTTCACAAAATGAATAATGTTTGATAATATGAAAACTCCAATAGGTAACGATTCAATTAACATTATTGTATAGTTATTATATTTAAGAGGACACAGTACCCACATTTGATACCTCCATCAAGCTAAGGTAGAGTACACAACAATGTTGTAAAAACGCCACAAAAGTGCATCATCAATGCATACTAAAGCAACAAATCAGTGGTGTGACCAAAGTGTAAAACATAGATAGATACCTAATACCGACCATGTGCACAAAACATTGAAAACACTAGGAAAATACTAAAAATGGAAAAACAGGTTTAAATAGTTATTCTTCATAATCCCAAAAATAATGGATCTAGAAACTTTAAATTTGCACATAGGTAATAGTGGGGGTAGTAAGAAAGTATAATATTATATAATTTACTATTTCCTTTAAGTATTATTTTACATTTAATAGTTAGTAAAACAAAAACTAATTTGTGTGGTATGCCTTTCTCGCACTACCTTATATCAGTGTGGGCATTTACATAAGAATTTAATATGTGTAGTCTGTATTATATATTTTTCATTACATGCAACACCAAAATAAAATTAAAAAACCTCCAAAAACTACATTTGCTTAATATATAATATAAATTTCAAGTATAAACACATATTACCTCTACCAAATTTAATTTAAATTAATTAACCTTGTGGCAATTTTGTAAAATATTAATATACCTATATTAATATTAGGTAATACTTAATAAGAAGTTATGCTAGTAGGTATCTATCCCAAGATAGCCAATATCCATTATAAAAAGGTTATGACGAAATTGATTCAAAAATATATGGCTTTTTAAATTTTATAATAGGTGTTAAGTTCTACATTAACTAAAAAGCCACAATTGATGTTCTGCATGGAATATATTTTGCTATAGGTAATGCCTGTCAGAGACATCAAATAAAGATGTGGCATCCACTTAATATGGTATTTTATTACCATTCAAATTCTGTTTTTTTTTTTTTTTTTTTTAAATTATTAAATTGCTAAATACTAATATTAAAGGGAGTCTGCCATAGAGGAAAGACTCATATTCAATTCCTGTCGGGGAGGTTAACTTTCGAGCCTTTTTGCAAATCACTAATATTTTAAATCATTATTATATACAGGTATACCTAATATAAACATATTATATAATATATCTATGTAAATATATTATAGGTACCTATTATAATTGTTTAATAAAAGTGAATTATAATGAACATTGTTAGGTTAAAAATATTTAAATTTAAAAACTTACATGTAATCGATAAAAAGCTTTGTCAACTGACCATAATTTGACTACCTAGTCAATTTTTTACCTCTAGTATTAATTAATGTTTAAAATTTTACTGAATTATCTAAACATAGGAATGTAATTATGAAAGATATCCAGATGAATCATATTCTACATTATGGTCAAATTATACTGTAGTAAAACCTTAATATAACCAAAGAAAGTTCAACATAGTACTTGGGTAAGAAAATCTTTTATTGATTTTCCTAACTTTTTTTTATCTTAACTCACCTATTACAAAATAAAATGAATAGATAGATACATTTTAGTTATTGAGAAAGTATTATAATAATATAATCAAAGGCAATATCTAGGTACCTATATAAAATGATTTACCTATTCGTACTTACTTAAATCATATTAAGAAAAATTACAAATTTGTTTGGTCCAATAAGCTTACATAGTCAATTTGATTTCTTAAACATAGTTTTGCACTAATAATCAATATATACATATCCAAAGAAATTGAATAATGTAAAATAGGTACCTATTTATTTATTTGACTCGTTACCAACAGAAGTAACTTTTAGAACCAAAACAATATAGGTACCTACCAAATAAGTAAGGGTAGGTACCATAAAATTTTTACAATTTAATTTCACCTATGTACCTACCTACCTAACCAATTTCCTTGTCAATTTTCTACCAATATTAAATCCATAAATCAAAATACATAAAACAACTAAATAAAGAAATACAATATTAATATAAAAATATATAGGTAGGTAGAATTTACAGAACTAGCTGATAAATTAAAACGAAAAAATTACACCACTAATTATAAATAAAAATTGAAATAATTTAAAAAAATGTAGTAAATATTATTATTGCCTATATAATCCATACAATATTTCCTAAATTGAGAAAACATGTCTCAATTGTGATAATAATAATGCTTATAACAGATATGTATAATAAGCTAGATTGCTAACTGCTATATGTTTCCTGTGTAAAATAATTCAAGTCACTATAGATAATAATGGAATGGATGGGCCACCGTATTGTTCAATTCTGTGTCTGAAGAGCCTACTCGTTACGACATTGGTTGTGGTCACGATTACAAAAATGTATTATTGATAAATGATAATACATGTAGGTATAAAATAAATTAAAATCACGAACAATGAACATAATTAAATTATAAATTACATAATAAAATATGAATAATATCACATGTCAAACAGTACCCAAGTATTTTTGTCTAACATAATGGTCAAACATTATCATATTTTGAAATTTGGGCGGTTTAATAGGTTATCACTTATCATTCAAGTATTAATACTACTACAATCACTAAATCACAATTATCATTGTGGTAATGTATATGTTTTTGTTCACACAACGCTGCGTGTATTAGGTACAGGGATGGGCCAACCATTCCTTTATTATCAATATGTGTGTATAATACATAGATATCAGATGAATATTAATAGATAATTAATAAGATTATTAATAATAAGTAGCTACTTATCCAGATATTTTAACTTTGAATAATAGACTAAATAAAATTATGCAAATGCATATATTACGTCCTATTGAAAGTTGAAAATCGTTGTCTGCCGAAAGTTCAAACTGAAGTTCAATCTAATTCTCAAAAGATTGAAAATCATCAAGGTCCAGTCTTATTTAATATTTGAAACAATTTCTTCTTTGATAATTTTAAAACTATATATATATTTATATTTTATTGAGGTATTTACAAATTAATAATGAACCTTATTAATATTATTACCTTATTATGTAAAAGTTATGAATTACTAACTACAAATTATTAAACGATATATTGTTAACTATAGTTTTGTATAATTTTTGTCTTCTACTGACACATTCTTTCATCAGTGGAATACATTTGAAATGTATTATTATCACAATATTCTGTGATAATACATTAATAATGATACACAGCCCACAAAAATGGCAGCCGTAGCGACTTCACTTTTACCTAAGAATTAGAAATCTAGTTCATTATACATATCTGTGGCTTATAAAGACAAATAATAATAATAATAAAATCAATAATAACATTAATAGACCAAAAAATACCCGAAAACCGAAACGAACACCTACCATAAATTTTAATTTGTTATCTGTGGGGAAGCAAATAATAAAGTAACTAATATGATGGTAATAATAAGACATATTTGAAAATGGAAAAACGATGTCGACGACCGCCTCATAGAACAGTATAGGTATGTTGACTACCTGTCGACATCCGCACTCAACATGTTAGGTGTATTAAGTACAGGCACGGATTGGGCTAGAGGGACGCCAGAATATTTCCCAGTGGGCTGCTATAATATATTATTACTATTATATATAGGTACTTATATTACATTATACGTAAATAGGTACTTATATACTTAATAAAAAAATTAATATTTAATATACATATAGACATTATATATACAAGGTATGGGCCGCTAAAATTGAATTTTCCTGAGCAGAATTTGAATCTCAATCCGTCCCTGTATAAGTATAAAAACAGAGATTAAGAGCTAAATCACACTCTCAAATTCCAATTAAAAATTGTAAATACAATACATAGGTAGGTATAAATAAAATAATACTTAGGTATGTAAGTAACCTAGTACAATACAATCAACATAAATTTTATGGATGGCTAGGTCAATATTTATATTTACTAAAATAAAATTAGGTAGGGACATATGTACCTACTTACATTATATTATAATAAAATTAGGTTATTTTTGTTTTTATTGATGAGATATGTTACCTACTTAAGATTGTGATTAGATGGTAAGGTCTTATGATAATAATTAGGTATACCTATCTACCACTAAAAATCGAACACCCAATTTTACATTGGGATCATAATTAATCAAAATTATCTATTCAAAAATATAATAAGATAAGTAATAATAATAGGAATGATTTGAATGATTGAACTTTTTACAACATAGTAGATATAAGTACCTACCAATTAATTCCATAATCAACATAGCAAATTATAATTTTTATTGATAAGAAATTATAGATAGTAAGTAGGTACTCAACATTAAAGAAAAGGTATATTTATATTATATTCTGCAAAAATAGTATAAAAGAATATGGGTAGGTAGGTATTATCAAAATTCAAAATAAAATAGGTAAGCATCTGTATAAAGACTTGTAAATGAGAAACAGACAAAATAAAATCAATTGGTAGGTAGGTCAAAAGGCCAAGGTCATAATAACCTTTAATAGAAAACATTTTCAAATTAACCCTTACGCAACATGGATTTCCATTGAGAGATTAAGTTGTTACAATTATCGCCTGCAGGAAATTATTTTAAAATCTCAACAAAAGTAATATTGGGTAATTTTAGTAGGTAGTAATATTGGATAGGTAATATACCTAGATACCCAACTTTAATGCCGATAAATTAATGAATGAGAAAGTGATTTCGGATATACCTAGCAGGCCCTCTTAAAATTTTGGAGCCTATTTAAAACCTACCCCCCCTCTTTAAATGGGCACCTCCTTCATATAAAAAGGAACAGGTAGGCTAGATCCTAGAAAGTTGGCATTTCAAAGATTTTGTAGACAATTAGGTATTACACAAATGTTTTTTTTTTTGGTTATTTGCCGTTTTTAAAACAATTTTTTGATTATTTCCCAGTAAAGAAATTGAACCCTGTACGCGACTCTTTACAAAAACAAAAAAAAAAAAATTGTCTAGGTACTTAGGTTTTATCCATTCTGTGTACCTAACTGTGGGTAGGTACAACAGATGACACGTCAAGTCAAGGGTTTTTCGTCAGGTTCTTCAAAGAAAAAATATATATTTTTTTCCTAGACTTTGGCTATGGCCAGTATTATTAGAATTTAAAGGTGGCGCACGTCGTGAAACAAATCGTTCGTTTTGCCAAAGAAAAAAAAACCAACCAGTGTTTTCCGTTAACAAAAGTAAAACATTTGAAAATCAACGAATCGCCGAGGACCGCGTTCCCATCAGAAAATAAGACGTGCGCGATTCGATGGGAGCTTATCATCGGAAAATAATACGGTGCGGCAGGACGCGTCGGGCACTAGATGGCGCGCGCATTCCCCGGGCCCTTTGACGGTGAACGCGACGGATGAGTTTTGTTCGGCCCGTGTCGTTCGCGGGGGCGCGGGAACGGATGCGGCGGTAACGCGATTATCCGTACACCGCATAGGAAATATATAGGTAGTCGTTTCTAAACCGGGCACCGAACTCTAATATTACTTTTTCGTCATTATTCCCATAAAAATACAATCGACGACGAAGGGCCCCGTATTACTTTTTAAATATTGTATACCTATTATATTATTATTATTATTGCCGGCGACCCGGCACATTCTGGGAATGTCCACCACTCCCCGGCGACGAACGGAGGTGATACCGTCCCCTCCTCCCAGTGCCCCGTCATTGGGTAACGAACGCCGATACCGCCGTCGGCCAACGACCGGGGAATAAAACATAATATCGTCGCGTCGCCGGCGACAAATAATAAAAAAAGCACACACGCGATGACGTAGTAATAAATAAATAAATAAATACGTATAACCATTATAACAAACGTTTGTGTGTGTGTGTGTACAATATTATTATTTAGCGGTAGATACGATAGAGGACGTGTAGGTATAGTGCTGCACACGTACGAGTTTCTATGGAGAAAAAAAACGGCATAAAATCGACGAGAATTTTTCGTCGACCGTGCCGCGGCACACTGTAATATTGGGAAAAAAAAAAAAAAAAAAAAAAAAAAAACCGGCCGTGTGGCGTCGGCGTCCGGCCCACCGCATTGTCGTCGTTGTCGAGAGTGTAAAAAATATGGGCAAAAAAAAAACCGACTTGGACGGAAAAAGTTACGGTAAAACGTACCTACCTGCCTACGCGAAATCCAAAAGACGTTGTCGCAAAGGTCAAGGCCGTTTTGCCGTAAAGGCGAGTGGGTAGATCGTACATGGACGTTGTGTTATTATGCATTTCGAACGAGGAGACGCAAAAACGGTAAAAAAAAAAAATAAAAATAATGATAACGCGTTACGTCGGCGGCGCCATGTTGGACACCTTGATGGCGTCGGCGGTGACCGCATCTTCGGCCACAAGCCGATTACGACAAAAACCGACGACGGGGAACGAGAAAAAAAAAACCAAACGGTCTGGGTCTAAAAATAAACGGCCTGGGCGACGACCGCCGCCGGTTTCTTTCGTTTTTCTCATTCTTTCCCCCCATCTTTTCGTCCGCATTAACGGACACCGACCGCGACGACGGATGCACGCGCGCCACACAAGGTGTATATTATATTCTACGGAGATAAAATATCGCGCCGGGCAGTACTCACCATTTTGGTTATGTTCGGACCGGGTGGCGTCGACAAATTCAATCACCGGACGCGGGGTTACGGTGCAAGCAGGTATATATCTCGCTGTTGACGGCGTCTGGTGCGTTGTATAAACGCCGGGCGCTTCCGACGGATGTCGCGCGTTACCCAAACGGTATGAATGTTACGCTGTGCGCCGGGCCCGGATTACGTGCGCCGAACTCGGTTCGTTTTCTCGCGGTGCGCCTTCGTGCCCGTGTCGCCGCACTCTCGGAGACGATGTCGGGGGGAACGAAGGAAAGCGAGCAAAAACGGCAACGAGAACAATACGGGTGGTGTGTTATTGGTTTGGTGTACGATCACGGATTGAGAATATTACAGCCGTTGACGATAACGAAGCGGACAGTGCGACCGCCGAGCCGACGCGTGTGTAAATAACTACGAAACACAACAGCGGCGTTGCGGACTACGGTGTGTATTGGTGGGACAACGCGAAAGGTAGACTGCGGCCGTAACAGCGTTCAGTGTAAAACTGGTGACGGACGTTCGCGGTGCGTGGAAGGAGGAGTGAGCGACCGTGGCGATACCGACGGCGGCCGTGACGTCACCGACGGCGTCGGTGTCGGGGCCCGCGCGGGCGCGCGCGCGCGTACGTACGCCCCGGATGTGCGGTTCGGCGGTCTCTGCGCAGGAGAAATAAAATAATACACCGTGTACGTGTATCGTACCTATGCACACACACGACCATGGTCCTATACGGTATAAAACGCGCTCGCCATAATATAATATATTGTACCTGAGGAGAAAAAAGTAACGATAATAATAATAATACGACTACACGGCGGCGTAGGGCAATATCGTAAATATACCGGAGATTTTTCACGTTACGTTTGCATTTTTCTCCACATCGAGAGTCCACCGTCCACGGTTTTCGACCGTACCGCGGCGTTATCTTTTCCACTCTTTCTTTTCATCGATATTATCGACACCACCGGTCGCCGAGTCGACGTCGACCATCGATTTTTCTTTTCTTTCCTCCCCTCCCCCCCCAACACCAAATTGTTGTTCACCCGGTTCACGAATAACAATATATTATTCACGTCGTCGTCGTCGTCGTCGTTGGCGGAGAGGTACGTTGTCTCTCGCTGGGCTTATTGTACATGCCGACGCAGGCACCCGTATTCGTTCTGATTATCGCCTGTACTCTCACCTGCGACGACGGTTAACCGCCGCGATACCGCCCGGCCGGAATATTTTCGGGTTGACGCGTTGCGCGCCACGGTATCGGATTTTTGCGGGCAAACGGGCCTCGGCAGCCAGCCATTGGCCCGCCGGTACCTGCAATGCGCCAAAGCGGCGCGATCGCGCGGGGTGCGACGACGCCGGGTTTTTACCAGAGCGGCCACCGCGCCGCACGCTAATGATTTCGAAAATCTCTCCCCCCACGGGCCCCACTCGCCGCGGCTCTGCATAATATAATTTAGGTAGGTATGCCGCGTACGTTTCTCCGTCGTTTTTCGTTCGGTCACATATTTTCAAAAAATGTACGGAGCAGAGTCTCGTGTCGTTTTTCATTCCATCGACCCTCGAAAACACCATTTTACCATAATAGTTCTCATTCTACGTTCATTATTTTCACATTATTTTTTTAAATGCAATTTTATACCGGGAAAATACGTGACTTGGAGGTCACAATGTGTCTATTATCGTATTGCGATAATAAAAGTAATAGATCGATAAATATTGGCCTTTTAACCCCTAAGGTGACACCACGATATTTAAAAAAATATAAAACGGGACACTCCTCCTCCACCCGCCAATGTATCACTATTAATAAAAATTGATAAAAAAAAAAAAAAAAAAAAAAAACGGTCATTCGCGTAAATTTTACACACGAAAATTGAGAAATTGCTTTGAAAAACGGCAAATAAACAACAAAAATAAAGTTATTTTTCCGCAAATTATAAAAATGTTACACATTTATTTTGATTTTATTGGGTATTTTTTTTTATCAACAATTTTAAATTTTTTATGAAAAAATATTGACCATCATTCAATTTTTTGCTATTTCACGATATTAAATGGGACCTATTTAAATGAAAAAAAAGAGAAATAAACGGGACCTACTTTTAAAATCGGGACAATAAGCATCCCGGTGGAAGTTTGCTGGGACAACGGGACGCAATGCTGAAAACGAGACCTAACCTAACCTCACCTATTTTAACCGTCGAATTAATAATAATATGTATTATTTGGGTTAATAATAATAATAATTAAAAGGTAAAACAATGTAACATAATATGAACATATTAGGCGCATATAAACGATCGGAGAGAAAGTGTTTGGGTAAAATCGAAAAAGAGAGTAAACGTATACGTACTAATATACTATATATTATCTGTTGCCCCCTGTACACGATATATAATATACCTACGACTTAGAAAGTCGACCTACCATTGCTCGTCTTCAGTATTATAGGTTAGTTAAGGTCTTGAGGAATAACAGAAATAATGCATAGCCGCATAGGTACGAATAATTTACCTATTCTTTTAATCCATTCGTAGTTACAAGTTACAACTATAAATAACACAATGTCAATAAAATATATAAACAAAAAACATCTCATATTAAAACAATAAATATTATGTTGTAATACATATTTACAGGATAGCGATTGAACACGGTTTTTTGTAAGAAATCAGAAACAAGATAGGTACAACGATAAAAATATATTTAGATAGATAGGTACATACTTCGCTTAATTTAGAAATAATTGGCAAATTGGGAATACCGGGACGTCCTGCAGTTATGGAAGATAAAACGGAAAAGAATGATTACGGTTACAAATTATATTGTGTAGGTATAAATATATAGACAAGGGTAAAACCAAAACTTCATACAAACAATATTAATTGTATTAATTTTCATCATCATATTATTGTGAAAATATTGTTTGAAAACAAAAATTATAAATAGGTTCCACCCAAGTAAAACTTGTACATCAACACAATAATAATTTTTATTTAATGAAAATAAATAAAAATTACTTAAAATTTTTACTTGCCTGTAATGCACTTTATGTAGTATCATTGATTATATACCTACATATATAATAATCAATGGCGCTATATAGGGACTAGATATGCCTGAAAAAATATGCATTCGTTTTGTTTGGTTCACTCGGTTTCAAACTCAGTAAAGTCATTATAATATTTTTAATTTTGTAAATGTTTAATATTGATGTTTTAATTTCATTCCGTGTATTATGGTTGATTTTAAATTGAATTATACGCACATTACACAAATTGAAATTATACAGGTACCTATTATACACGCGCCTATAATGTACCTATATAATATTATAATTTATAATATACCAAGAGAAATAATTAAAAGTTTTACGATGCAATGATATTCGTAATTTGTACTATTTAAATTATTTTAATAAACGGTTTTTTTTTTTTTTAATTTGCGGTTAGGTAATTATTAATTACTCAAAAATTTTAATTTTATAAAAATGTTTATAATAATTTGACGATGGAGTAGCGTATCATAATTATTGTGTGTATGTGTCCGCCACCCTAAAATTTGTATTGCATACGACTGAAATGCAATATGATATATGTGACATAAAAGTTGACAAGAAAGAAAAGAATTCGCCAAGATGCCAAATTAAATCATGGCAATTGATGTTAGTTTTAAAAAACTTTTCCCTTGACAATGTTTTAAACTATAAATTCAAGACATAAATTTAGTAAGTAAAAAATATTTATATAGTTATGTATATAATAATTGTACGTTATTCTTGCGGCAACATTACAAATTGAATTTGTTCTTATAATTAATAATCAATCATCATGACAATTGTTTTAAAATGACTTATACCTACTGCAACATATAGCATAGCCAGCTGCACAATTGTACCTAACTTTTAAAAATCAACATATTTATTAAATATGGTAATTGGTAATGTAAACTAATAATTAATAACCACGATGACATGTATTTAATATATAATCTGGGTGGCTGGTTATATATAATATATACCTATAGTTATTACAATTTTTTTTTTTAATAAATTTAAATTAAAAAACAATAGAGTGGACAATTATTTGAAAATTACTATAGGTTTATTCTATAATATGTACCTATAATATTGTATACAGCCTGAATGCTGAGGGAAAGAAAAACGATATTCCCGCAATAATCTTTTTTTATTATTACAATTTTTAATAACAAGATTATTATAAATTAACTATTAAGATAAACAAAAATAATAATGATAATTTTATATTACATTTTACAAGTAATATATTACCTGTATATACCTACCTACCTTATTATAATAAAATAAGATTAAAAAAAAATTCATCGTCTCTTTTTAACTTAGAACCATTAGACCTATAAGCTATAATAATATCTTTGAGTCAAAAATCCTTAGACAACATCATAAGTGTAAATCGCAGGGAGATAAGGAGGCGTAGCCCCCCTGAAGATAAAATTAGCCCCAGCCTCAATTCGAACGTATTGATCTATTTCTAACAACGATAAAATTGTGATGTGTATAAATATTTGGGACTGAAGCCCTCAGTCCAATCTGAACCAACTTTGGTTCAGCGCTAATGAGTTATGGATAACATATTATAACATCTAATAAGTAAAAAAGGGTAGAAGAAAAATAATATGCATTTTTGACTTTAATTCTATACATTATATATATATATGCTACTATAATTACTTATCTTATCATCATGCTATTGTTTAAAATTTTATGATATGTAACAAACAAAATGTTAATAGAACATGTGTCTATATAAATTATATATGGATATTTTTCTTTCACAATAGGTACTTTTGCTTATAATATGTTGTCGAGTCTTTCAATTATTTTGGATCATAGGTACCTATATTAATATTAAAAATAGTTTTCATCCATAGATTTTTGTATTGGTATACATATTACCAAACAGGTTATATAATACTGCAGTAGTAATTTTATATGATTTATTTTAAAACAATTAAACAATATATTTATTGCAGTATAAGTTATAACAAATAGACGTCTTAATTTTGAGTGTAATTATAATTTATATAATGCTTAATTTTAGTATTAATAATAAAATTACGTGATTCAAGCCGGGTTTAACTAAAGATTAATACTAAATGCAACTATAAAGTTTTAGAGGTATATAAATTAATCATATAATTGTTTTCCTTAAATTAAGTGTAGTATCTACTTAACTTTTATTGTTCCATGACTGTCGCGTAAATGTTTGAAAATAGTAACTATCCAAACATTATTTTATATTCTATAATACCCATAATATAGTTACTATATATTTATATAATATGTTTATACTGGTATATAAATGATTGGATAGATTTATAATTTACCTATATTTGTAGATTGTAGATTCTGATCGGAGCGATTAAGCTATATAGTGGTTTTATATTGATTATTGATATTATATTTTTTTATTATACATTTTTCTAGAAACAACTTTTTCACTAAACTACTTGATTCAATCTTTTTACGTGCGTATACTCAATTTCTGAAAGAAAATTTCGTTTTTGTTATAGGTAATTAAAATGAAAACTCATTACCAATACTAATTTTTATTAGAACAAATTGAGAACACCTATGGTTTTTAACTGATTGTTAGATTAGTATGTAAATGTTAATATATTGTTAACGGATATCTATATAATTTGATAAATATGGCAAGTATACTATGAATAACTATTAGGTAACTATAAGGTTAAGTTACAAGAAAACGAAAAATCAGTTCAAATTTGTTCCATATCTGATATCGAGCTTATTAATTATTATTGAAACTTCTTAAATTAATTAGAAAGTATATAAGAACTTTAGAAAACTAACACGCTATCGTGGAAAAATGATAAAAATGATAATTTGACTATTGATAATCTATCTAATATATCGTTCATAAATATTAAATGTATAGGTATGGTTTAAACACAAAAAAGGGTATTTGTTTTTATTTGTATCCATTTGGGAAAAGTATCATCAGAATTAAAAAATTCAAGAATCGATATTTTTCTACATAACTGGCACATTTTGTATGGAAATAAATATACCTACTTGAGAAAGTAAATTTTTGAAAATATAAAATCAAGAACTATCAATATTTTTTTTGTTTGAAAATATATTATTATCATGCTTTAGTGGTTAGTCAATTTCTGGATAGTTATTTTTGCCAATAAAATACATTGTAAAAAATATGAAAAGTTCAGTGGCGGCTCGTGCCTAGGGGTACACCGGTACGCGTCCCATCCAAAATATTGAATATAATAAAAATATATTTTCGTCAGCTATATAGTCATATTTTTATTGATAATAAAAAATTGTCTTTTCGGTGCCCATATATATTAAAAGTTTTTGTTATATAATATTATGGTATTGAATTAGCGATCATTTTTAAGGGGTTTTATATAGGTAATTTTTAGAGACAATATTAAGAAAAATGAAAATCTAACAATTGAAAAATGTTTATATGCATTTTAAAAATTAATAATAAATGGTCCCATTACTATATGTATAACTTTTTATTGTGGTTGTTTTTTATGAATTTATAAAATTTTATTGAAAATATTACTTTTGCATTTTTCATTTATAACAATTTAAAAACATCGTAGAAAAATGCAACAAAAAATAAATGTTAAAGAACAACATTATTTAGCACCCTATACTTAGCCGTTTTATAATATGTGCATTTAAACGCGTTTTATGAGTTATTAAAAACTAACTTTTTTGATTGTTTTAAAATAAATATAACTTAAAATAATTTAAATATCGAAAAAAGTTAGGTAGGTCACTAGATAATGTTGTTGTCTATAATTTATTTTTAATTTCATATTTCTAAGATATTTGTACTTAAGTTGTTAAAAACGAGAAATTCTAACATGAGTTTTTGATTAAAAATTGTTTGCACTGACTTACTCTTAAAGTAAATTTAAATTCATCAGGAAATAAGAGTCAGGGTAGCAAGTTATTATGATGGGTGAGAAAAACGGTAAAATATTTATGACCCCACGAGACACCACTGGCCGAATCGGAACTAAGATATTTGACATCGGGAGAAAAATGTTAAAATTATACCCTATCGTACAAATTTTTCTCGAGAAATAGAAAAATTTACTTTGAATAAAACCACAAATAAACAAAAAAAGAAAATCATTCTTATGCATTTCCCCAAAAATCGAGAAATTTTTAATTTTTTAGTAAATTATATTCATTTCATACAATTTGAAATTTTTGCCTCTCTATATAGCTAGCGCTCGGAGTACGTGCTTCGGATTGCCCCCCTAGATCCGGTGCTGACCACTGGTTATTTCCTAATATTGTCAATTTCTGTTCTCAAGTTTCCTTCGGGAAAAAATTCCCGAATTTTATTATTTTTAAGTTTGATATTCCCCGAAAAACAATTTTCCTAAAATTTACTTTTTCTGAAAACAAGATTTCATTATACTGATGATTTTTAGAAAAAAAAAATGTTTTTAATTATTGTTGAATTTCTTATTTTGCTTTTTTTTTCTTTCCTGATCTTGATAGCCCTCTCACATTACTTATTGAAATTGTAGGTAATCATATTAAAACATTGAAACATTCTAACTATGGGTACATAGTATTTAGCCCGTAGATACGCCATACAGAGTAGGTATATCTAGGGTGCTTTTGAAAACTTAACTCTAGTTAACTCGAGTCAACTATAGTCGATTTTGCGTCATTCGAGAAAATAATGTGATTGTTGTCCTTATACTACTTATACTACTACTATGATGTTACCGTTCGAAAACCTAGTGTTGTTTACTTGAGTTAACTCTTGTTACCCAAAAGAAATCGCTAGTTTCTTTTAACTCTACTGATAATTATTCTTATCATATACAGATAACAAGTAATTTTTATTTATATTCCCGCCCATGATGAAAGATATATTTCGTTATGCTCTCACTTATATAACCAACATTTTGTTAATTGTTTTTACTTTTTCATGCATTTTAAATTTTCAGTCTTTTTCATCATGTAAGTGACAATGGAGTTCAAAAATCAAAAACATAAAATTTTCATTCCTAATGAATTATATAATTATCTAAAATCAGGTGAAATAACATGATATTTATTGAAATCTCTCCATTAAACTAGAAAATAAATTGGACCAAGACCTATAAAACTTTATAATTTGTAAAAATGTTTACTCTTATTTTATTAGATGAAGTACAGTTAACTATATACATATTAAATATATTGAAAAATAAAGATCATTGTTCGAATATCAATTTATTGTTGTGATGTCAATTTATTCTGTGAATAAATCCTACTCTATTCTTATCTACTTTACCCAATTCACTACGACTCTACTATAACTCCGAATATTCGAACGCACCCCTATAGATAGTTAAATAAATGTATTTATTCATATATATGCTATAGGTACAAAATAATAACATACCTATGATAATATTATGAAAGTTAAAGTACTTTTTCATTATTAGCATTAAATGTATACAATTATTAAATAGCTACCTATTATATATATAAAATGTGTGAATTACCATAGGTGTATAATTTATTTTGACTAACATAAATTATTGTTAAAACTACAGCATATATATAAATAATTGTGTTTTAACAATGGAAACTGCGGGTATTATGATTTATGATTACAACAAATTTTAAATGTGTGATTTATATGTATTAAAAATGGAAAACAAAAACACAAAAATAATTGTTACAACATAATAATATTATGTACCTCGGTATACACAAAAATATATACCTAATGGCTTTCGTCCTTTGTCAGGATCTAAATTATAGTTGAATCCGGAGTTGAATTCTACCCATCTATATACATATACAATAAGCTTGCATGTACATATATGCATTTGTATATTGAAACAACTAAAATCTCTAAAAAACGATAATATAAAATTGGAAAACTATTTCGGATTTATTTTATTAATTCATTTCATTAAATAGGATTTTTATTTTAATAAGGGAAATACTTTGAATAATATATTTTTTTTTATTTCTAGAGAAATACTAATAATTGTATTTTAATAAATTAAAATACTGTGTATCGCATATTAAAGACTTGTTTATGCCAAATACAGTATTTATACATATTCATCGTGAATATTCCGAGTTCCTAAACAAGTTGTACAATTTACTTTTTTTCATGAAATAAAATAAATACTTAATAATTATACATTTTGTTATTTTTTTCTTGAATTATTAAAAGTTGACTTTTCCAACCACATCCGAATTACATACTTGTTAGATAAATTTAATAATAATAATGAATATTATGTAAAGTACCCATAATGGAATTTAACTATAGGTTTACGTCACTGTAATTATTTTAGATTCTGAGCGAAGCGAGGAATGTATTGATTTTACGATGATGTGTTTTTTTAATTAATTTACTTTTTTATGCATGTACCCAAAAATTCTTTAAGAAATAGTGCTACGATCATTACAAGTAGAACTATTTTCTGGTAGAAAATTACATATAGATGGTACTTTAAAAAGGTCATTTTTCGACTTTTGAAAAATTTTTTCAATAAACGCGTAAGAAAAAACTATCAAAAAATTAAAAAAAAAATTGGTAAACACGATTTTGGTCAAATTCTTCATAACTCCGAATATATTGGTGCTAGTTGCATGACATTTTCACCACAAACGTATAATAACGTATAATACGTAATATGTAAAATATTAATACAAAAAAAGTCTAAAATTTTTACCCATTTTCAGTCTATTTATAGCAATATTAAAATTTCAGTCATTTAATTCATAATATTCTTAATTTTAGGTTTTAAGACCTGAAAATTTAATACAGTATTAAAATTACATCATTCCAGTTACACACACAGAAAAAAAAATAAAAATCCATGAGTACAATATTTTTTAATAGCCATTTAATTTTTTCCGAAAATATGTATTATATTGGTATAAAATGTGTTCGAATTTCGGGGAAATAATAGATCTATAATAATATATAATAATAAAATATACATTTTTATCAAAATCTTACATATGTACGGGTGTACATACCAACATTATGAAGGTTTTGAAAATGTTTACTAAATTTTATTTAGTTTACTTATTTTATAGCAATTTTCAATTTTGAGATATTTAATTCATAAATAAAGTTATAATAGGAATAAACTTTTCTACTATATAGAAGAATTAGATTTTTCACATTTTTTTTTTTAAATATGTATTTTTTGATCATAAAAATAATGGTGAAGTCAGAATTTGGCAATCGGAATTTAGCGATTTTACTATATTTTTTTAGTAGGTTTATATTTCTAAATTTTTCAACGGTATTTTCATGCTCGGGGTTCTCGACTTAAATTCCTTTACTTCCAAAATATATTTGCACTTTTTTTCAACTTCTTTTGTTCATTATATTATATACTTAATATTTTTATATTATTATGTATTATTAGTATATAATCTACAGTAATTGTCATGTATATCCACCGAAGTTTCGCTCAAATTTTTTTTTTCTTATAGAAAGAAATGATTTATTATTGCTTTCAAATTCAATATATCCGTTATCATTATGCTACCCACTGTGCAAAGTGCTTCCCGGCTTTTTAATACTCGTATTATGTATTATAAGTAGGTACACAAATAAAATAAACTTTAGCTTTAAATTTTAAAACACTATTGACTATATACAATACCTACACTATTTATTTTGTTTTTTTTAAATATGTATAAAAATGAAATATTTCTTGAAACACTGCAGTACGTTATTGGTCATCTTTTAGCAATCGCGGCACCCATCGCGCACAAAGCCTTTTCAATTTTAAATTTTCATGAAGAATGTTATGCACACGTTCAGTTAACCTATAGGTATACTGTCTCAGCAATCTTGCGCACAATACCACGGGTTTTTCAACAATTTCTTCCGTAGACACCTCAATTGTATGTCCTGAGAGCAATGTTCGTTTTCGGTACATATACGACCACGTTTAAACTCATTTATCCAAAAATAAACAATTTTCATCGAAAGTGCGGAGTCCTCATTCAGTCATACATATTCCATGGTTTCCATACACTACTTTCTGCCTTTTTTCATTTTTAATTTAAATTATTAATTTTAAATATAAAAATTAAATTCAAAATATTTTTGCCCGCAAAACATGGTTTAAACATTAATTTTCAAAATTAAAATTAATTAGATAAGATTGAATTCTTATGCCTTTTCTATTAACTATTCCTATTTCCTATGATTCGAATTCGGCCGTGTCACCACTAGTTTATATCATGATATTGAAAATTAGTAAATGTAACCGATTCCTACAATCGCCACGAGTTGGTTAACATTTCTAAACGTATTTTAAGCAAAAATCTCCTTGGTAACAAAATTAAAAATGTCCCTCGGAGCTATTATGTAAGAAAAATATTATAAAACCAATAGTATAATTGGTAATTTAATTTTAAAATTTATTCATTTATTGCTATAACATTTTCGTTATAAATATTATGTTCAAACATTATCCTTCCCCTGGATCTAAACAAAAATATTTTGTCCCCATAGGAAATTCCTGAGCATTCCTTTGGACTTACGAGAAATATTGTTGATTTGGTTAGATATTATTCGTTTTGTTTTAAATTTTTAGATAATTATTTAAAATACTTTTATAAACCGAAAAATTTAGTACAGAATGGGCTTTTCAAATATGTTTTTAGATATAGTATATTAGTATATTCTTGTAATATAGTTATACGTTTAATAATTAATAATTAGGTATCTATAAAAATAGCCGGCAAAAGAAGAAGAAGATACCTAAAATATAAAATCAATATAATTATTTAAACTAAACCAAATTAATTATTAGAAAATCAAGTAAGGAATATGTAGTATATTCTGAAATTTGGTCAACAGACAATATTGGCATATATTATATGTACCTATTAGGTATATTTTTCACGTAAGGATTGTAAGTGAAAAATATAAAATGTCGTTTGATACAGATGGTGGATAAAAGTTAGTCTATTGTCTCTTGGGTTCTCGGACAGGATAGTGTATTATTATTATTTGAAGTTGAAAGAAATAATAAATCATTGTATTCGAAAAACGATTCTGAGCAAAGTTCGGTATAATATTATTATGAAAAAAAATAGGTATTTACTTTGTTTGTTATATTTCCCGCATTTATAAAAATTTTCTATTATAAAAGGTAGTTTTTCTTTACAACTACTAGAAAACTACTGAAGAAATCGAAAAATTATCTCATCAAAGTACCAACTAGAACCAATTTTTCATTAAAAAAGCTTTATACTTTAAAACTCCAACTCAAATCCTTCTACCCGAAAAATGAATAACGACATAAAAAAAAAATCATTATAAGACCAATACATTTCTCACTAAATATATATTAAATACAAATAAAATGTAATTTTTTAATTTTACACTTTTTAATAACATACAGTACAGCAAACATGGTAGCAATAAAACATGTTAATACTTAATTTAAGGAAGGAAATTACATTTGTTTTACTCATCATCGACTCTCCAGACAGACACCAATTCAATATACCTAAATATATTTAAGGCTAAAGCTGTGTTTTGTGTAAATTTTGCATGGATTTCATGATCGCGTAAAATATGAATTTATATAGAAGTCTGTAGAAATATATTCACATTTTACGCATCATGCTGGATCCTACCGAGCACATTTTAAGCACACGTATGATTTACAAATACAATTAATATGTTTTATACCTACATATAATTTGCACTATATAATTAATCCCTAATTATACCACCCCCACTATAATTTTAATCTGAAATGTATTGATTTTGACATATTTACCTTATTATATATTGTGTCTAAACAATAGCTAAAATACCACAAACACGACTAAAAATGTCTTTGTAAATTAACTGTATCGTACAATTTAGGAGCCAACCGAGAAACGACTAATTTGTTGTCTGCGGAAGCCTCAAAAATGCATGTACAATAAATTGCGTTTATAATCATTAATCAATGATATTACGTTGTAGTAGTTTGGTGAACAGGCTGAACACAGTACCCTAGTATATGGGTAAAAAATAATAATACAATATAATATAGAAATATCCGAATACCGATTTCGTGATATCACTACTTTAAATTATAATTTATAAGGTACCTATCTATAAATACTCGCAGGACAGCATTCTATGAATGATATGGACAAACATGAGACAATTTTTTAGTGAAATTTAGATAAATACAGGCAGATATCTACTATATAAAACTTATAAAAGTATACAACTCAAAATATTCAAAAATATATAGGTACTATGCCTATTTATAATTTAAGTTCTTTAGTTTTCCTGCTATCTTGTTTTGAAATTATTGTAATCCTTACTAAATTGACTAATTTATATTTATTGGTATTTCAATAATACGCTTTATAGGTGCCACTTTAATAATAATAGTTTTATGAATATTAAATAGTATTGGGTGGTGTGAATTAATCTTTAACTTGATATTTTATTTATAAACTTCTCTCAAAATGTCTATAGGCATATTATATTATATAGTACCTATGGTTATACTTATGTATATAGTAGGTCTTACATAGGTAAGTTAAAATAATAAGTGACCTTTAAAAGATCTATCACTTCCAAACTAGATTCTGAAAAAAAAAACATATACGGAAACAATAGGTAATATTAAGTAATTTTACTTTTTTTTGTTCTGAATAAATTTATTTATACTTACAGGTATATAATTCAGATGAGAATTGATTTTCGAAATCTAATAGTAAAAATAATATTTTATACTCTAGGTATAGTGTATTTCACGAAAACTCGTCTATCGGCGGGACCTAACCACACTCGATACTATTAGGTACTATTTATATTTTATATTTATATAAACCCAAATGTACATAATATGGCGAAAACAATGAAATATTAAATACTAAACACAAATAAAAATAAAAAATAAAATGAAATAAAAATGCATAAATAATTGCAATAAAAATAAAATAATAAATATGATTTAGAAAGAAAACATAAATAATATTAAAAGTGATTGCTAAAATGGAGAGGTTCCTATTACCAATAGTCATCATTTTTCTCCACATCCGTAATTATTATTAGGTACTTTACAGAAAAATTCGATTTTTTTTAAAATATGCATTGTATTTTTTGATCAAAAAAATAATGTTGAATCAGAATTTGGCGGTAAGACTTGGTTGTAAAGTTATATTAAATTAATATTTAACGATTTTATCAATTCGTTTAAGAGGTAATTTTTTTATATTTTACTACAGTGGTCTCCATATGGTTTAGTAGGAGTTGACTATGTTGTCATCCGCGGGGTCCTCGGTTCGTCAAATCCGTAAAATATTATAAATTCATCAAATTCGTCAAATATATATATATTATTAGTATAATCTACAATAATTGTCAAGGATATCTACCGAAGCTTCGCTCAGAATCGTTTTTTTAGAAAGAAATGATTTTTCATTGCTTTCACATTCAATATATCTAATATCTGTCATCATTATCGTACCCAACGTGCAAAGTGATTCTCGGCTTTTTTTTGTTGTCAACTTATATTTTCATGTGTTCTTATTTCCAGCTATAAAAATGTATGAAATTATTGTGTTTGAATACAAAATATTTAAAAATTACAAGTAACGACTTTCCAGAGTATAATGAAGTAGACTTTATCCGACAAGAAATATGCACGATTTATATCATTTTTATTCAAATAACATCAATTTTATTTTGTATTTTTTTTTAAACTCTTAAACCTTTATTGGATATTTAATATATATTTGTAAATTTTAAATGCATATTTTGTAGTATATTATAGTATATTTAATTGCATATTTTGAGGGTTTTTTGTGCATATGAATCCGTTTACTAGTTATATAAACATTATAGTCGTAATCACTAGTAATGCTTCTGGCGGAGCCGGGCTATATACACTATAATTTATACAATGACAAAGTAGATGAGTAGGACTGAAATATTCAAATTTACAACCGAATTGCGTAAACATTACCGCCGGCTTTCGCCACTTCTCATAGGGACAAACGTTATCATTAGGTGTGTTTTCGCGATTAACCAAATGTAATTTGGTTACTGAATTTTACAAATAATCAGTTTTGGTTATAATAATTTATAATCGATCAAATGGAATGGTTATCATGTTTGTTTATAGATAAGATAAAACAACATAACCAGGTTAATCACGAAATCACTCTTGATTATGAGCCATAGATAAATATCTACTATATAGGCATATAAAGGTATGGACTGCATTTTCCTCACCTCTAGATCATCAATCGAAAAGAAATTTAGAGCGAGAGCTGGTGAAAGAAACTACTAGGGGATATCATGGAATAAACACTACATACATTTATTTTTCCAAAGGATTTATCACATAGATTTTAGTACGAGAAAAATGATCTTATCTTTCGAAAATGTTGATATCAATAATGTTTTAAAAAATAATTATAAATTTAAATTATTATATTATTTAATATTTCATAGTTAAAATCATTTCGAAATATTTTTAATATAAATATAACACTTAATATATAATATACATTCTAACACATGTTGGTCAAGTTGAAGTATCTGGTTAGTTATAGCTGCTAGTGAATATTTTGTATTACTGTGTCAGTATCATTACTATTTATAACCTCGTGTTGCCATATTAAAGTTGTTAAATAGTGCTTGGAAATCGAGAACAATATATACAATATACATATTATTTTGATGTTCGTACTTGTATAATGACAACATCCTTTCTTCCATAAACTCTTTAAGTACGAGCCATCCAAAGAATATATTTCATAATTAAGGGTTTCCATTCATAATCTTTATATAAATGATCGGTGGACATAAAGTTTGTTCTATTTCCATAGTTTATATCATTCTTCTTTAAATAATAAGGAACTATATTATAATATTCGAGAACCCTTTATATATTAGCAGGAAATGTCTGCCGGAAATCTCTACTCAGTTATATTATGAATACTAAGTGTTACATCTATATACTGTATTATACTTTGTTCGCATTTAAAAGCATTATGTTGACATCCTTTTGATCCTTTAAAAACTACTCCTTCATATGTATGCATAATATTATTTAAAATTTTTGGATTTCTACATCAATTTATGATATTATTTAAAAAAAAATTAACTATCAAAGTTTAAAATTTAAATTGCTGCTTCATTAATGAACTGTAGTCATCAAGTACATTTACCTTTATTAATTAAAGTATTTAATATATTATATATTTAAATGTTTCGTATATATATATTATTATATCTTATTACTGTACATTTGTGATGAGCTTTAATCACAATTTTAAAAACTCGGAAATATTGCAAAATTTTGCAAATCGGTAATTCGTTATAATAATATAATTAGTAAATAGTAATTATACTTTGCAGTATTTTAATTAATTATTATTATTGTTTATTGTAGGTATATTTTCAAACATAAATAAATAGGTGCATACATATATTTAATTGGAAATATTGTGATGAATACATCATAGTTTACAACAAGCATTTTAAACTCAAAGTACCTATATTCACCAACTATAATATCTCAATATTAAGAATGTGTGTGTGGGGCACAGAAAGAGAAAATAAAATACCATTTTTTTTTTATTAATTCAACATAATTATATTTATTATGAATTTTTAATGCTTAATTTAATTATTACAAGCAGTATATTATACAAAAAAAGTTATCCAGATACATCCATTATCCTTTCGATCCTCGAATAGGATAGTGTGTTATTATTATTATTATTTATTATTTTAAATTTGAATGCAAAGATAAATCACTGCATTCGAAAAAAAATTCTGAATAAAGTTCGGTATAATAAAATTTTGAAAAAAAATCTGTACCATTATAACTTCATTATTTTGTTATTTATCCTGCATTTATAAAATATTTCCGTTATATGAAAATTAACTTTCCTTAACGCTTAAGAGGACATTATATCCGTATTTTCTATCTCTGTCTATCTAATTGGCAATATAGCAAAATTATACAACGCAAATAAAGTTACAACATTTTTAGTTTTCGATATTTTTAAATAGCTTTAACTTTTTTGTCAGATGATATTTTACAAACCCATGTGGTTCACTCAAAAATATTCCTTTCTTTAACTTTTGTAATAGGTGTTATACTCTAAATTTAACCTAAATGCCAAAATTTCAATTCTGCGTAGTGTGATTTTAATATATTATCGCTGTTAGATAGACAGAGACAACAAATGAGGTTACAGCGTCCTCTTAAGAAAATTACTGAGAAAATCGCAAAATGATCTCCTTTAAGTACCCATTAGAACTAATTTCCTATCAAAAATGTCTTTACTCAATAACTTCTGCTCAATTTCTTCTACCCTAAAAATGTATAGGTACATGCGACAAAAAAAAACATGATTATATAAAACCAATACAATCCTCGTTTTACTTCGAATCTAAAATGTAAATTAATTCTTTCTTTCCAATGTCTGACTGTTTATCACCAAATTTCCTATATTTCGGGAGAAATCTGATTGAATAACACTTTTAAGTTTCAACATAGAATCAAGATTGAATATCCAAATCTAGTAGGAGACATATTTTAATTTATTAGTAAGAATAGTTGCTTTATTAGGTATATATTTTTGTACTAGAATAGGTACACGAAGAAGTAATAAGGCAGAAATACTAAAATACAAGGCCGAATTTTATTCTCCAACGTGACTGGGGCATACAATTTTTAATCAAGGGCCGCAAGTTTGATATGCCTGGATTACAATATGTTAGGACTCAGAGGTCATGAATGGAGGGGGATAATTTTCTCAAAATAATCTTTTTTTTTTTATTTGAAAATACAATTTAAAACATGTTTATAATTTTTTTAGGTTAATTTTCGAGTTTGAGAACTAAATTTCGCATACAACATTAATATACATTTTTTTTTAAAGGCAAGCAAATTCATTCTTTTAATACCTATGTAATGTATATTAATTTTTTTTTTTAATTTAAATTTTAGTATCTTGTATATTCTATAATATCGGAATACTACCGAATGGTGTTTGTTGGTACGGTCATAATACGCAAAATGTTTTTTTACCTCATGAATCGATTGCGTGTAGATTGTCTATTTGAATCTGTGACCTTGCTCTACATATATTAAAACCCAAATCCTGATAATATAATTATTTTAGTTTTCATTTGATTAAGGATACTTAACTACTGTCATTTAATTCCTTATATATGCATTTACTATTCTGAATTATTAAAATAATTGTTGTACAAATAAGTAATATCTGTATGAATATCGTATAGGTAGAAAGCGTAGGGTACTACCTGAGTACCTGGTACCTGGTACACCATAAAAAGCAATTAAAAAAAATGTTTCAAATTATAATATATTCATTATAGTTTATAACTTAACTACTATATACTATATGTACTAGGTATATACCTAGTACCTATATAGATAATATACACGTATAATATATTATATTTTGGAATATAACTTAATTAAACAGGAACAGTTATAACACTAAAATTTTAATTATTTGAAGAACTTGTAAAGAAACCTAAATCTTTATTTATCTTTTATTCTTATATTTTCATGTTATAATTTAACATAAATTAAACACACATCATTAACTAATATTTAGTAGAAATTAATATCCTATCTAAAAATCAGTTTCTAGTCGGATCAGAATTATTCATATTTAATTTTTTTAATGGAACCGGAACCGAAAAAATGTCAAGGTTTTGAAGACCTTTTTGTAATTTACTAAAAATTCGTTTCAAATATATTTAATACTTATATATTACTGAAGAAAAATTAACTGTCTCGGGGTTGGGGAACCTATACTCTGAATTATATATATTTTTATTTTATTAACTTGACAATAATTGAACACATACAATAGGAGATAAGTACCAGTAATAATGTTTATGAATAGTTAAAAAATTAGAGGTGTATCAAAGTCAGAAAAAATTGTCAAGGCAATAATTGATCAAGATTTATGAATGAAAGGAACACTATTTCACTGCAGGAATATTAATAAATTGTGACGCTTTTTAATAGCAATACTTAGGTAGGTATATAATTTTGTGAGAGTAATCGTTTTACAAAGTTCAAAAACTCCTAAAATCAAAGTTCTTTTTTAAAAATAATAATTTGAGAAACGAATTCGAGGATAGCGTTTTTCAATATACACAGAAAATAAATAATAATATAGTGAAAATAAATCTGACTTAATTTTAACGTAAAATCGCGTATTTAATGAATAATTGAACCGTGACAGATTATAATTTTTAATATTAAATTAATTTCTTTAAGTTATAATCGAATATCGGAATACTTATAGGCCTCATTTACACCTATTGATTACCTATCAAAGATCATTCTCGGCCAGTTCCAAATTTTGTCGATTTCTATCCTGAAATTTCCATATATATAGGCCTATACTATATATGTATTTGTTAAATAAGATTTATCGAAGTTTATTTAAAGAAAAATATTTGTTTTTGTTTTTCATTATCATGGTTTTGAAAGTCTTCTAAGAAAATTATTATTATACCTATGTATCTATATTTATTGACAATTTCAAAATTTTCAGTATTATCGTATATTCAATATTATTATTTTCCTGTAGGACCCTCATATAAATTATTAAAATTAACCATTGTATATACATTTTATACATTTTTAGACATATCATAGGCCTAATTTATAATTGTCGTAAATCGATTATGATTACTTTTCAGGAGAGACTAAAAATATTTTATGTATCCATATCTAATCGTATTGATTAATAAACTTTAACAGCTAATTTTATGGATAATTAATAATTGTCTAATACAAAAGAGAATGGTTTTAAATGATGTGTTGATATTTTCCTAAAATAAAAATGTTTCAAAATGGGACCATAAATCCACACTTTTGTAGTTACGACATAATTGCGAATTAGGCCGACGATAATATAGATTCTATATAATATATAAACCTAATCCATAAATAATCGAATTAAGATACTATATATTATCTTTATATGGTCGAGTTTAAGGTCCATAAAGTTAATAAACTATTAAATTTGCTATAGTCAGAGAAATAAATTCGACAAAAAACTTATTGTTTTTTGAAGGAATAATAATTCGGTAGCTGTAAATGGTGGGTTTGCGATTAAATACAAATATATTGAACAAATAACGATTGTCGGAAGATGTATAAGTCATGATATAATATTCTCAAATTCCCTATAAACTAAATATCTCTTCGTGAAATCCATTATACGTCTAGAATTTAACATTCTCGTCGTTAAAAGTTTAAAAAAAATTATTTCGTATTTTTAGAATTATTAGATATTAGAAATTGCAGGTGTCTCAAAGTAAAATTACCATTTTAACTAAATATATGTAAGTTAATGGATAATAAAGATGCTGGCTAATAGTGTTGTTAACTGCAACAGAAAATATTAATATTTTGGAATTTACATCTGCAGTCTTTGTGCCAAAATTGGAAGATGGATATAGGTACTTAGTATGGATTGGGGTATCAATTAATTATTAAGAGTTATTAATATTAAAAGGTGATAAATGGAACTAGTAGAAATGATAATGTGTATTAATTATGTTAATTATAATAATGTGATGCAAGTATGAGGATTTTAAAATTAAAATTATACTTATTAATTATTATACTATTAAGTGTTAACTGTTAATCTTAAAATTTCTGGATACCTATTATGTAATATAAAATATGTTTTATGTATTTGTAGCCTGTACTTATGTATAATGACATATTGTTTAAGTATGAATATTGAATATGTATTCACAAATTTTAAATTACAATAGCCAACTGAGTATATTACATTGTTCACGGGCAATGTTCATTAATTATTGTTATCGATATTCTGAATATTTAAAAAATATTCAATCATACATTTTTGAGTTAAGAATCTTAAAAATACTACCAAAATTAATTTATATACATCTATAGGTACGAGTATATATGGGTACCTAATTAGCAGTATATAAAATAAAATATGAACTTCAAAATTGTTTATATCTAAACTGTAATTGCAGTTTATATTTTTTAAATAGATACAATTTTACAAACTTAATAATATATTTAAACATTAAACATTAAATTTAAAATTATTGACTAAATTTAATAGTTAATAACTTAATACCTATGTTTATAGTAGGTATATATATATATATATATATATATTAATCCACATTCCATTCTATACGTTTTTAAAATGCACATATGTAGTAAAATTATATATTAAGAAAAAAAATTGCTAATATGTCTTCAAGTACTTCAGAATAAGAGAGAAAGCTATTTAACTGAAATGTTTTGGAAATACCGTTAGTGAAGAAATTGTTTTCAGTTATTTTATGTCTGTTAATTCGTAAAATATATGGACAGGTGTACTACAACATTAAACTTCGAAACTAAAATTAAGGACACCTGCTTTAGAAGTTTCTACGAAACAAATGGAAAAAGGACACCACCTCTACTTTAACCCCTCAGGTAAATATTTTTATATTTTTTTTCCGTCCTATACAAGATGTGATTCTTTTTCTGGGATTGCTAAAGTTTAATTACAATTTTAATTTATTTTGCCTTATGGTAGTATAATACCTATTCTATATTATAATGGGAACGATGCCAAAATGTGTTTAGTCCAAACATAACAATTATTAATGTAATTGTAAGTAAATAATTTAAGTGTAAAACATTAAAATAATATACCTACCATAAAGTATTTACTTCATAGATTTAAAATTATTTTAATGCATTATTGATATATAAAATAACCAAAAAAATTTAACGGTTTTTTCATGAAAAGTCTCTTTAGAGTAGGTACTTACTCAGGACCGGCGCGAAGAAATATTTGTGAAGGGTATTTCTAAAATACTGACGGAAATACATAAATACATCTTTTAAAATGTATAAATGAGCAAAAAAAAAAAAAAGTAAACTTTTTTCTAATTTTGCCGACTGAACTTCGGTTATCTGAATTAATAAATACGAAAAATTTTGATCACATTATCTTCTCGATTAAGTAGCTCAGTGGTTTAGGACGTAAACACGAATAGGTAGATAAAACGAACTTAGTGTGGGTCTTGGGTCGAGACCTCCACCCCACCGATCTGTTTTTTTTGCGATCTTTTTCTCTCGGTCGCGGTTTCCGCAGAGGTAATGAATATTTATCCGATATAATATATGCAGTATGTGGACGAAATCATAATAATTTTTCTTAACTTTGTAATAGCAATAACTTTTATTATTTCATATATTGTAGTATCATTTTTTCCCGTTCGTCTGAAATATTGAAAATATTCTCTTTCAACCTATTTAAAATATATTGCCATTGTATATTTTAAATTAATTAAATGCAATTGTATATTAGGTTCATGAAATAATTAAATATAATATTAAAAAAAAAATTAATTACAGAATATTGTGTTCAAAATATACCAATAAGTTTTTTTTATAGATCTTTTGCTTCACTACAGGTGTTATTTAATTTGTTGGTACACTAGCGGTTATACAGCGAAACTTATATATTATACCATCTATCGTGACTAGAACTAATTTATTCGTTTGAATGTAAACTTTAAACAAAAATTAAAACTTACGAATGGAATATAACATGAACATTAAGCACGTTATACGTATATAAGGATATATGATAAATTGTTATTATAGGCCCGATCAAATTCATGCTAAATTTTCAGATATTTTTATGGACGTTAAAATGTAATTTAAAATGTTAATATTGTTTAAAAAATATTTAAAATTATAATATTACAACATGGATAACATTAAATAGCAACGCCTTCCTCACTACAGCTCCTATATCTATTAAAATATGTTCAATATACATCTACATGTGAGTAAAAAGGAGTATTAATACGGTAGAATTCATATTTAATATAAATTAAATATTTAATATAATTTATAATATCCATCATGCATATTAATTTATTTGTTATTATTCAATTTTAGATAAAAGCGTGATTACAGAAGTAATTAGTGCATATATATTATTATATTATTCATATATTGGTAATAATAATATATTATTCATATATTATACGAGTATATTGCATATTAATTTATCCTCAATGTCCATTTTAACTTATTACGATATACTCGTTGTCTGAGGATCGTTGAATCGAAAAGCAGTTAATATTTTAATGAACACTGTGTCTAACTATTAACAGGGACGGGGTGGTTTTAAAATTTTTAAGGGGCGAATATATTTTTTCTAGGTCACTAATTTGCCCTTCCAAAATTTTAACTGGTATGATAGTATTTTATTAGAAGTATCTATATTTTTGGTTTTTAACGAAGTGAAGAACATTTCGGTTTTACAATGATGTGTACTTATTTTGTTTGTATATATCATACCCACTATGTAGAATGTAGATGTACTTAAATCATGTTTATTACCTATTACAATTTTACAAAATACAATTTTGGCTTAAATGAAGTGTAAAAATGGAGAAAAAGTTTTTGGAAATAGTGATTTCTGATAACAAATTTTATCACTGCCGATACTTTATATAGAGATCATCTTTCGATTTTTCTTACAACAGTATTCCAAGGCATAAAAAAAAATATGTGTTTTACAAAATAGATTTTTGTTATTTTGTTATGGCTCTGAAAACTGAAATTGGCATAAAATATAATTATTATATTACATTACACTGACGTGATAAGATTATGAGAATTTTCGACCACTTTTTGGTTATATATAGAAATGTTGAAATTTGATTTTATCTCTCCATTATATATGCAATAATAAGCAATTTTAGTGGTTTAAGGTGCTAAAATTGTATTTATATTTTCACACAAAATTACTATCAAGCCGCGTTCAAATAGGGGGGTACAGAGCACTTTTGCTTATTTTTTATTTTTTTTTTGTTATTATTTGGACGTAAGAAACTCTTAAGCTTGCCGCACGCCGGATCGGAGTCGTCGGATCGGAACGGATCGAATCGGAACGCGTCGGAACACGCGATCGGAAAATAATTTTGTCCGCACACTACGTCTGTTTTTAGTTTTTAGTTTATTTGATTATTATCGTTACCCGTAGACAGTATAGTCGGTGGTTATAAATACTTGTGCACGATGAGTGATACGAGTAGTGACGAAGATATTATTTTTACATTAGCATTATTACTGGATAAAGAATCTATAAAAGAATAAAAGACAGCTAGTGGGCTCATAATATTAATATGGCAAGGGGGGGGGGTTGAGTATTTTACGTCAGCACATTTTTTTGGCCTTTATAGACCCCTCCCTTTGTCAACAAATGTCAGACCTCCCTACTTTATTACTTCAGCATATATCGGACAATGAAAAAAAAAAATTTCCGAATTTTTTACGTTTTAATAAAAAATTAATGAAAACTTTTGTTACATAGTTTGAACATTTTTTTTTTTTTTACATATTTTGATTTGTTTATTATCGCTTACGTCAGTATGGTTCTAACCCCCCCCCACCCCCATCACACTTGTCAGAAAATGTCAGTACACGACAGATCCCCTAGGCGCTTACGTATTACCTGAATGAACCCAAGGGAAAAAGAAGATGAGTTCCATATATTATTTAATAATTATAAATTCAATTAAATATAATATTTGCTTTAATATTAGGTATAGAAACGAAAAGTAGTGTCCATCTTGTTGTTAGCACGTGGACAACGTTATATCATATGCGTTTACGAGTTGTATACGTATGCATGTCTATATACGTTCAGTGGAGTAGTCAAGGGGGGAAATTTCAGGAAAATTAAACAATTCTTTCAATGTCCTGTGAACATATTACGTAACCATATAATATTTAAATTGTAAATTATATGAAGGTCGATGTAAAAGTCTAAAATGTTAGTTTACAGATTTATATATATATTTTTTTTTCTGTTTTCTTATTCTATTGGCTTTTAATAATATTTCATAATATTCGATATTCAATTGTGCACTGTTACGTATCGGTCGTATTTATATATTATATTATATTTTCGTTTTTCGTACCATTTTGTACGTCGTTGTTGTGTACAGTGTGTACTTGCATGCGTTACGCGTATAATAAATATATTAAAGTCATATGGAATGTCTGAAAAAGAAAAAAAACGCTAACCTTATTGAGTTATTTCACAAAAAATACAAGTACCTGTATATAAAATATAAAGTTCATTTCATTTAGTTCGTCCAACTAATACGTTTTAAAAACAATTACTAGGTACCTACCTAATATTAAAATGTACTTCAATATAAATTATGTACCAATAAATGTATAAAATTAATAATTTTATTATTGATAGAAATTAGTAGTTCATTAACAAATTATAAAAATATAGAATCAAAATAAACCTATGGGTTAAGACCCCTTTCTGAATTTGCCGACCAGCGGTTCACTCTCAGATCCACCACTGTGTTATATTTAGTAAATATTATGAAATAACGTTGAATTTTGATTTATGATTATGAAGTTATATTTTATATTAATCATACATATATATATATATATATATATATATATATATATATATATAAGTACCTAAGTAAATATTATGTTTTTATTTTTATATGATAAATGTGTTTTTAAACAAATTATTAGATTATAGATAATCAGCAATATGTTGGCGAGTCTCGATTTTAAAATGTTAGGTAACCTTATTTATTTAAAATATTTAGAAATTGAATAAACATAATAATAAAATTGTCTAATGTTGATAAACGTGTATGACCAGTTGATACATTTAAATCAAATTAATATTAACTTAGTTTATTTTTAAATTTTACTAAACACATCCTAAATACGTAAACGATCTCTATAAATCAAAAAATCAATTTTGTAGTAGCTACAGATATATAAAGGTGTCATTTGTATTTTTAAACGTATACAGATTCATAATTACACAATATCTACTTACTTCACTGTTTAATGACGATTTAAAATTAAAATGAACATATATCAATAATACGAATTAATAGTAAATACTGATTAATATTGTACTTTATACAACTGAAAAACTTATTAAGAGTTTTTATAAACAATAATATAATCGTATTTATTAATAATAATTGATGTTTATTATTCATAACAAAAACTTTTATCATTATTATAATTACGATTACTAAACTTATTATTTATAAAATATTATTATTATTATTTATTAAATTAATGGTTTAATTAATTTTTTGTTACTAGTTTTCGCTTTTATCGCAAAAGTTGTCTGTTTAAATTCATTTAGAATACAAATTCGAGTACGTCATACACAGTTATACACATAGGCATTCAGTTAAAACGAAAATTAACTGTAACCTATATTATGCAGTAGGTAATACTTATGATATTTGTATTCTGTACAATTCAAAATAAAATCAATTTAATACGAATTTAATTATTTGTAGATATATATTACTAATAACAGTAATAACATATAATATAAATTATTCACATAGAATATATTACATTAGATATATAATATATATATATATATATATATATGAGTATTTATATGTTTCGGGTTTGATAAAAATAATTATAACCTAGGCGAATAATAAATAATTGCGTCCCAGGTATTATATTATTTTTTAGTACCTAGATGAATAATTGTATTCCTGATAAAATTTTTATAATATATTTGTCAGTGTTACCAATTTAATCACTAATTTGAACAAGGAGGAAAATGAGCTTTTAGTGCCCTCTTGCTCCAAAAATTACCCTATTGATAGGAAATGTGCTTTTGAAAAATGACCTCATATCCTCTCCCCTCATTCAATATTTCTAAATACGCCTCTGAAAAGAACCGATAACATTAAAATTTATAAAAAAAGAAAAATGTGTAGTATAACATGTTCGTATTCTGTTGTACATATTATTATAATTTATAATATAACAATTTATTGTAACTGTATTAGAAAACCAGATTTATGTTGAAGTCATTTTATTTGTACAATTTTTACTTGTTTACCTAATCTAATTTTATTCTTTATGTATACGATTAACGTAAACTCAAACATTAGAAATACTATAAGGCTTACCACCTAAACTGGGTTTTTTTTTTTTTTTTTTTGATAAGTCTATAAGTCAAATTACAAATTGGACGTAATTTCCCTAGTTTTAATTAAATGTAACGCAATTCACCTATAACGCCATGTATTCTTACGTACCTATAATATTTAAAATATATGTTTAAATACCAAAAAAAAAAAACAGTTGAAATACTTTTAAATATTTACTGACCATATAGTACATTGTCTTCCCCTAGACCTTATTTAAGGAGGCAAATTTAATGTATCTAGAATTTACACTAATTTTTCCTCTAAAAAGATTAATTTGTATATTAGCTCTTTAATATTATACTAGAACTGTAATATATAATGTCCTTAATGACGTATTACTAAGTTATAACCTTAAGGATGTTAAATGATCCTAATGTTGATCTTTTTTTATTTAATATTTATAATATACAAATACACGCGATGTACCTAAATAGTATTTCTAATATTTGGTTTTAGAATAAATGTGTATTTAAATTTTAAATATTTAAATTCGATATATTATAGTTCACGTGTTTACAAACGAAACAGATAATATATATATATATATATTGTATAAGAAGTACAACTTTCGCATTAAAAACATATACAATGGGAACTTATGTTTGTCGTCAGAATGAAAATAAGTCTGGTTGAAAGGGAAGCGTGGGCAAAACCAAAATAACTTTTGAATACTCTACAAAAGTTATCCCTAAATAGTGATCAAAAGTGTATTAAGTAGTGGACAAAATCGTGTGGTCGATCGAGGTAAATCTATATTTTAATCGTAAGAAAATTTCGGATTAAATCATCGTCATCTAGTAGTTTAAAAATTTTCTAAGAGGCTCTAAGTATATTAATCCATCCTCCTTTTCATGTTTTAAAATAAAATAAAAGTAATAAATATTAACAAACTTCTGACCATAACTTAATAATATTGATTACAGTGTTGGATAGTAACTTAACTCAAGTTACATATTGTTACTGTAACATAATTACTTTTTTGAGTAACGCATTAGTAATTTCGTTACTTATTATTTTAACTTTTAAGTGACGAAAATGTAATTCAGTTATTATTTAAAAGTAATTTGCATGAAGTAACGCGATATTTTTGACCTTACAATACAATACAAATGTATTACTATAAATTAGGCATATGTAAGAAAAAGAAAATAATGAAGACATTAAAATTTATTCTCAAATCTGAATAACACAAGATTATTTTTATATTATACAACCCATATCTTATTTAATAATATTTATTATGTATATCATTATTAAGTATTGTGTTTGTATAACATAATATATGTTGTGATTTCATTCATAGCTCCTGCGTCAGTACCTATATAATCGTTTGTGTTTATATTTAAATCGTAGGTATGTACGAGAATAAGTTGCGAGGCATTTGATATTTATTGTTTCATAATACAAAACGCCGCTGCTCCATACGTGAGTTTGTTACAAAGGGTACGAAAAGTCGGAAAAGTTTGTCCGTGGACCGTGAATTTAATTAACGATAGTTAAGTAAAACTGAGTGATATTCTCACTATTATTTTATTAATAAAAAGTAACTTGGGACTGTGTTTACAATGAGAAGGTAAACATATGAGAGGTAGCAGTAAAAATTTTTTGTGATAAAATAAACACTATTATTGAAAAATGTTCAAATGAAAATAAAATAGTATCAAAAAACAAAAGGATTAAAGAATGGATGACTGCAGGTTTGTTGTGTTCTACAAGAAAGAAAAAATGAATTTTCAAAAAAAGTGAGAAAACACCATTTAAATAATGCATTATTTAAATATTATAAATGATATAGGAATAAAATACTACATATTCAACAATTTTATAATAAATAGATTGTGACTTGTAAGTAGTTCTGTGTATTTTTATAATAGCGCTCTATATGACCATCAAAGTTTGGCTTAAGATATTGTTTAATTAGCATACCTTATTGCTGTCCATCCCACAACCATTATTAACTTTAATCGTGATATACCTACACTATGTCAAAGGAAAATATAAAATTTTTTTATATTTTTAATATTTTTGTCTATACATCCCATGAGGATATCAGCGCAGCCATTTTTAAGGCGTTCTATTATGTAGGCAATTCGAAGAAAAGTGAAAATCTAACAATTGAGAAATGTTTATAATGTGTATTTTAAAAATGAATACCTACCTAATAATTGATGGCATTACTATACAATTTTATATTGGGTGTGTTTTTTATGAATTTAAAAAATCGTATTGAAAATATTACTTTTGCATCTTTCACATTTCTAAGATTTTCGTAAGTTGTTAAAAATAAGAAATGTTAACATGAGTTTTCCATTGGAAATTGTTTGCACCGACATCCTCTTAACCGTACCTGAAATTTTCTCGTGAATACCATTCGTTATCATACTTTGGGCCTACGTGTAATTTAAAACACTATGTGAAAATATTAAAACCAAAATCCAAGAGGAGGTATTTGCGCCGAAGAGCCTCGGGCGTGCAGTGCGCAGTGGGCGCACCAGGGACGTGATAAGTGGCTCGCTGGCTGTACTTTCCGTGAAACGCGCCACAGACACGATTGATGCGAGTGGGCCGGCCGGCGTGATGGAAGCGAATCGGGAAAAATAAATTACACGGACGCGTTCCGTCGGCCGACGGCAGATAGAGCGCCAGAGCGTTGTAATATACCGGCGAGAAAAAGACGGCGAGAAATCGTCTCGGGCCCGAGACGCCGAAGCCGTCGGGCGTGCTTTTTTCGATTGGTATGTGTGTGTGTAACATTACACGGGAGCGCGCATCGGCGGGTGGGTGCCGTGGTGCGTTTTATAACATGAGTGCAGTTCACTCGTTCGGCCCCTGTACGACGTATACCTACTAATATTATACCACGGTGTGACTAGTTGGGGTGAGGTGGGTGTGGAGGGGGGGGGAGGTTAGGTGATAGAAAGTGTATATATGGGTTCTAAATGCGTTTTGATGGGTGGCGGCGAGCGTCTCTTATTCGCGGCACGTAACGAGGCCAAAAAGCGGCGTCGGCGTCGGCGGGGGGCGAACCGGGCATAGCTCGCGGGGTTGTATATACGCGACGACGACGACGGGGGTCGTGCGAGCTTTTGGACCGCGTCCCCGGGACCGGGGCAGTATCGATCTCGCGTTTCGTTCGTTCGTCCCCGTTTTTACACGTATACCGCCGCCCCGCCCCCACCACTACCCGACACCACGGCGACCCTCCTCGCCCGCCGCCGGTCCTATATACGGTACGCGCGACCACCCCTCGCGGACGGCGACTTTGTTCGTCGTTCATTCCCGCCCTTTTCTCGCTCGGTCGCCCGGCCGAGGCCGCGCGCGCGCGCTCGCCCGACTCTCTCTCGCTCTCGCTCTCCTCGTTCGCGTTGTTTAGCCAGCCAGCCAGCGCGCGTACGTACTATACACGCACACACACACATATATATATATTAATAGCTTACGCACACCGCTGCAGTGTTGTACGACACGCCGAAACGGATGCGCGCGCGAGGCGAGTTAGGGATATACGGCGGCGGTGGACAGAAGTGCGGCGTTGCTGCCGCCGCCACCGCTCCGTATACTCGCCACCTCCTCTGTCGCCGTCACCTGTGCACGCGTCCCCTCGCTCTGACGACCGACCGTTAGTTGTGGCGGCGGCGGCGGCGGCGGTTGTTTGCGCAAATAGGCCAAACGAAAAGAAACGTTTTAGCCCGGGGCGCCGCGGATTTCCTGTCCCCATCCTCGCCGCCCACTGACCCGCCCGAAAATAATCCCGAAAGCTTATGCGCGACCGTCACCGCGCCCGGTGGCGTTTGTTCTTCGGACGCCCGACGATTGCAGTGGCGTATTTTCAATTTTTATCATGGGGGGGGGGTGGGGTGGTCAGAACCCGGGAACTCCCCCGTAAACACGCCACTGCTGCCTGATTGTATAATATTATCATTCATTATCTGCGTTATGTAATACGCGATAAGTAGATAATGGACGATCGGAGTTCGGATTTATGACGGCAGGGAGGCGAACGACGAAATCGCTACGAGATCGTTGATAAGACCCAGTGAGAAAATGAGAAATTCCGCGACGGTATTGTAGATTGGGGTGGGGGGGAGGGTTTGAAAAATAAATGGGAGGCCGTTCCACTTGTGGGGGACAAAGACGAAGAAGAAGAACAAGGTATAATATAATGTTAACATTTCAATATCTATAGACTTTTTTGTATGAAATGATGTCAAGTTCATTAATCGGGTGTGAGTTTACGCATAGCATAAGTAAATATATATAGGCATGTCAGCCGCTATAATTCCTTTTTCGCTATCACTACGCAAGTTCCCCAGACATAAACGATAACGATATCGTGGATGAAAGAGTCTTAGTATCTTAATAATAATATATGTACAAAGGTGAAACACATCTCGAATAAACAAAATGATAATGCAAGTGTTTTATTAATAGATATTTTAAATCATAACAATATTACAATAATTTTAAATTAAGCCGGAAATAATTTTTCCATGAATTTTGTCGTTTATTCCATGTCTGTGGAACATTTTCTGCGCTGTGTTATCTAACTGACATACCTATTTACTCATGCCATGAGTTTACGTTTCAACACCATCGTGGTTATTTTTATTATACCATATAGTCATAGTGCAGTGGTTCTCAACCGCCGGTCCTCGATATAATGAGTACTTGTCCGCATTGTATCGGAAATATTATATTTACTATACCTACTATAATATCTAATATATACGGTAATATTAGCTATGAAAATTTTACTTCCATTTTCTTCGACATATTTATGTAAATCTGGATTTTCCGGAATGACCCACATTAAAACCAAAACCAGAAATATGCTTGATGTAATAACTATAGTCTACGCTTGGTTTTAACTACTTCAGTGGAACCCAGAATAGAAAAACTTGTCAAAACAAATCAACAACAACGCTCTCATTAATTATAATTTTATTTCATTTATTATTTTATATTCAATTTGTCTGGTATTTTTATTATATATTTTTAACATTTCATTCAATTTAATAAATAAATCTGCAGTCAGTTTTAGAAAAAAACCGCATACATTTTTTGATTTTTTGAGTTAAACCCCAATTGGTCCGTAGTCATACTGTACAAATCATACGGTGGTCCGCGACTACAAAAAGGTCGAGAAACACTGGTATAGTGTGTATGTCTACATTATGAAGCAGGCACGTATTTGAGGTGGAGGGACGATAGGAGCAAAAAAAAAAAAAGACTTAAGACCGACTACTCCGACCGTGAAATCCTCAGTTTCCTTATACAAGTTTCTTTTTCTTGTACAATGTACTTGCCTCTTCACAGGTAGTCAATTTTTTTTTTTGGAGGGAGGGTAGTGTCTTAATTTGGCCGACTGATTAGACTTTTTGTATGAGCAAAAAAAAAAAAGGTCATACGTTTAACAATTTGGCCGACTGCAAAGCTTATAATCAAAGATCTGCAAAGATCATCAACTTATCTTTTTTGAATCTTATACACGAATAGCTGACTGACAATACGATTTGGGCCGACTGAAGGAACTTTGAAGGACAAATTGCCCCCCACTAGTTATATCCCTGCCTTTTCATATGTATATTTCCTCAATTACATTCATGTGCAGTTTTGGGAACCCTTCCTTCAAAAATGCCCATTTCAAGATCTCTCTAGGAGCCCTATCGAAGTGCTTCCATTGTACCTACAGACCGGCTTATTATTCATCATCATAATAATAGATTTATAAAACGATTCATAAAGGTAACAATACTGGGCGAATATTGGGTGGGTATTTTTACCTTTTAGACTTCGGGGATTCAAGTAAAAAGGAACTTCCCGTCCCGTCTGATTGTGTTTATTTGCACCGGATAAATTATGTATTTATTCATATCATTCTGTAGTTTTTATCGCAACACGCTGCATTTGTTAACTTTAAACGATTATTATACAGCCAATATAAACCATAAGATTATAGTGGGATTTTAGAAAAATATTTCGTAAAATATAGTCGAGTAAGCCATTATTATTCAAAAACAGTTTTTCAAGAATTTCGGCTTCGTTAAAAGTTATACTTATTTAGAATATGTCGACCTTTATTTATCAATAACTCACGATTGGTGGGTTTTACAGCGTATTTATGAATAGACCACAAGTCACAACAATCGAATGAACATGGAAGATGTGATAGCTGGTGAATACAGTGTATCCATCTATACATTATCTATACGCGGCTATATATTATAATATATTATGCGAGATATCAGTTGTCTTGTTCCTACAAAATCGAATCAAATTAAAACATCAAATAATGCAAACGTGAAATATATTTTTAAATAGGTATTTAATTATATGTTTAATAATTTGGGGTGGGAACCTCAATGTTTTTCATGTATCGTATCGGTTCCGGTTCTTTAATAAGCATGAATTCTTGTTCGGATTCTGAAAAGGACAAATTTTTTAGTTAATATATCTAAACTTCCTAACTGGGTGTTATATAATATTAATTTTAATTAAATGTTAAATTATAATATTAAAATGGTAATCAGGATTCGGGTTACTCTAAAGGTTTTTAACCGGTTCCAAAACGTGTTCCAACAAATTCGGTTCCAATGTTAAATATTTTTTCGTGTATTTCCTCATTCAGAATATAAATTGTGTAGATAAAAAGAAAACAGAATATAGGTACTAAATAACATAATGTTTAGAATAATGTTCACAGCAAATTTATAAAAAATTATTTTTAGAAAATACACAAAAAATATTTTCTAAATGCATCTAAAAAAAAAATATAGTTTATGAATACGTATATATACTTAAAAAGTATTTGAATATAGTACTTAATAGTTAATACAAGTATTTTTTTATTTTTAAAATTTAAACAAATTGATGTATATTTGAAAAGTTACATTTTATATAAGTTGTTAATATAATATGTATTATCCACTTTTTTTATATTATATACTAAAAATATCCAAAAAATTTGGTGAAATTTGAAAAAAAAATCTTTTTTGTAAGTATTTAAAATATTGTGGAAAATAATTTGTAAGAAATGCATTGGAAGACCATCGAAATATTTTAAAAGTATTTAATTATACAAGTATTTTTACTGCTGTAGACGTGCATACATGTCAAAGCAAAACACTTTTTTTTTATGCTGTGAACCTAAACCTATATAGACATCAAGAAACATTTTAATTAATTGGTTTGTTATATGAACAAATAAAATATATGCCAAACTGCCACTCTCTATATAGAGAATTCAATTCTGAATTCAATGAAAATAAAAAATTAAAACGCTATCAATAATATTCCCTGAAATTATGAATGGTTATATTGATTTCAATTTTTCCATTTGTTCTGAATTGATGATATCATAATATATATATATTATAAAGTAGTTTCTATAAATGTTAAATTAAAAAGTTGATACAAATGATTCTATAATTCTACGGGCCTAGCTACTTTTTATGAAAATGATTTTTTTTCAAAAACATCTAGTAATTATATAATTTAAAAAAAAAATAAAAATTTAAGAACATAATTAAATATATTACATATTTCAATGATTTTTTTTAAATATTTACATTGGTATTTTTATTATTAGTTAAGGGGCTTCGACACCAGCCGTTTTTAAGGAGTTCAGTATAGGCAATTTTTAAGTAATTTTAGGAAAAATAAAAATCTAAGAATTCAAAAATATTTAAGTACATTTTAAAATTAATCTAAATATATCCTCATACCCATACTACTTTTCATTGCTATGTAATCACGATATTTTCTAATAAACATGCTCACACATTTCCATAATTGTAGGTTTCTGGATAAGTTTAGACAAAAAACATATCTTAGAAAAATTAAAGGTGAGTTGTTAAACTGTGTTTCTACCAGACGGATTTAAAATTAAATCAATATAAAGATTTTTATAGTGGTTTCAAATTAATGATAATAACATTATTTAATTGTTTGTCATTTATTTAAAAAAAATTATTTAAAAAAATCATCTGGTTAAAACATAGAAAATATAATAACGAATTTAGAACTTTTTTCAAAATTAAAATTGAACAAGTTTAACACGGCTAATTTATGGAAATGCCAAGACCATTTTAGCGCTTTGAAAAATCTACTGTCGAAGACCCTTAAGTTGAAATATAGAATTTTCAATTAATAAAAACCGTATACGTAATATGTATTTCGTATTATTTATTTTAAATAAAGTAACATTAATATTTTAAAATTATAAAATTATATAGGTAAATCTATTATCAGAAATTGTCAAATTATGACTGTCTTAAATTTGAAATATAAAAAATATTCTTTGCCCCATAAATGTTTTTTGTTGAATAATATTCATGTGTGTTAACTTTTGATAACAGATTTGAATAGAAAAAAATATTTGCATAAACTTGATCGAATTATAGCTCTTTCAAGCTTTAAAATAATCAATATTTTCAATTTCCAAACCGTTTCGGATTTAGAACAAAAGTTGACCAAATAAAAACGACTACAAAAAATTAACTTATCGAAATCTTATGTCTATATGAAATAGGGATGGCTGTTTAAAAAAATTCAAGCCGTTTTGCACATGCGCACTCTGAAATTGTTGAACATGTTAAAATTATCCGAAACATTATATTTCAATATTCCCTATAAGCTCCTCTCGAAAACTTAATTTCAATCCGAGGTCAGTGGACCTAAATATTTAGTGATACCTAAAAAATTCATTAGGTACACTGTATAGCATTATTTTGCCGAAGTAATACTATAGATAGGATTCTGTTAAATTATATGTAATGAAGATAATTTACTTAGGTATGCTGTAAATAATTAATTGAAATCCGTTAAGCTAAAAAACTCGTTAATATATTAATTGGTATTTTTTAATTTATTTTATCCGAGTAATTTATTCTAATGATGTTTGTTGATTATTCGCAGTTATTTAATCACGTAAATTATGCATCCTTTATTCGAAATATTATTATCATTGTGTCCTAAACAACATAATAGAAAGTACGTATATAGTATTTATAATATGTACCTATATATATTATATTTTATTATTATAAGCAGCGCAATACTGTTCAAACAATTTTTTTTATTAGGTAACATCAAACAAGCTTATAAATAAATGGTTTTATAAATTAGGTAGGTGCGCGGGAAAAATATCGGTCGGTTTTAAAATCCAAATCCATAAATTCAAACATATCTCTTTCATTCGTGGTAAAATATAATTTATTGATCAGCACGTTAGTCTAGGATATCATCATCTTTTTCGTTAACATCCGCATTTTCTATTACCGTCTAACAAACGGAAAATATAGGAAATTTACATTCGGCATTTTTATCACAACTTTGTCATTTATAATGTTACAGTAAATATTTATACCTATTGCCAAATGTATAGACATTACATATATTTCGTAGGGTTGTCTTTTTTTTTGTTTTTTTTTGTTCAAAATTTCAATTTTGTAAAGAAATACGACTACCTATTTTTAAATCGCAATAATTTGAATATTTTTTATTGAAAATAAAATGTGGACGGGTACGACGAAGTGGGGAAAAGCTGCGGGTATTTTGTACGTGACAAAACGATCTCATTTACGTAGGTATGGGTCAAAGGGCAAATTTCATATGACAGTGGTGAGTCCTGCCTGCGACGATTTACGATGAATCGGAGCGTTGAGCAGTGTATAGACACGAGAATTTCGAGGTGGACATTATTATCGTAATAATAATATATACGTTGACATTATTCAATCATCAACGTTATTCGATTAGGTATGAATATTGTGAACAGTATAGCCGGTGTAGGCATACCTATACGTGTCCGAGGACAAAATCGAAACACAAAAAAGTAAATCCTCCGGAATGTCGGAAAATAAATTTATTTTGAAAATGTGCGGGTGGATGGTCGGCGGTATATATTACATAATAATATAATATATAAGCCGGGGAAATGTTTTTTTTAAGTAACGGTCACGGACGTGGATCAGTTTTTGGTTACGCAATACACTATATAAAGGCGTCCCTATATTGATCTGGTCGTGTCCTTTTTATACGCGACGCTCACTTGGAAATCAAAAGGGAGAACTCGTTCGAGTTTATGTCGCAGATCGGTATATATCCCTCAAATACAAATAACGAGCTCCATAAATTTTCACGGTTCGTTCGACAGTGATGTGCAAAAAAAAAAATCTATCCAGTTCGTCTTCATTGTTTTATGATATTGCAAGACCGCAATATCTATACCGTATTAAGTATTTACCTATAGGAAATCATCAAGAGTGGCGTATAAAAAATAACATTTTCGACCATTCGAACAACGTTTAAACGTTTATATAGGTCCTATGTCAGTCATTTTAATAGTCCCAACAGGAGTCTGGACCAGAAAATCCTTCTCTGATCTTGACCTATAAGAAAACAAAAGCCTCTATAACCTACTTAAATAGGTACATTATCGTCTGTAGGTATATTCATCCGCTTATTATATACAAATATTGTACTGTACGAATGGGAATGTTAATAAAAAAAAAAAAAAAAAAAAAAATCAATTTAAATTAGTGAAGTTAAATTAACCCAAAAGCCATTCAGTCAAAAGTTAATAGCTAAAAAAAGAAGGCAAATTTCAACTTGTTATACATTTAAAGGTAAAAATGATTATTATTTTTATTTGTATTTAACATTTTTTAAATATTCAAAAAAGTGTAATTAATAAAAAAAAATTTTCAACATTTTACTATTTTAACATTATGTGCCTACCAATTTGTTAATAGAATTTAGGTTTTAGGTATTATAGTTATTAAAGTAAATGGACGCAATATATACTATAAAGGAACTACAATATGTACTATAGGTACTCTACAATATGTACTATAAGTCTATCTGAGATTGATTTTTCAAATTTTTTCATACCATAATAATTATTTTTTATCCAATTTCCATCAAGTATTGGGATTTTGAATTGGGTTTTGGGAATCATCAATTTTTAATATATCTGTTTCCGATTATAGAACACCCAAATACAAGTATTAGGGATTTATAAACAAGGAGTTATTATATTTAAGTTTAATTGTTTACCCTTTTAATCTCGTAATAGTAATTTTGTTTAAACTGTATTTTAAATATGTAATTTTAATGGGTAATTTGAAAATTGACATCATTTTAAATGTGCAAGGGGGAATGAAATACGAGTATGTCGAATTTGATAATCAAATCAATCGATAATATTGAAATAGGATACGATTAATTTACTATATTTCCGATTTCGTATGTGATAGACACAAAGCAATGTAGGCAGTATTAGGTAAATATAACAATAGCCAATCACAACTAACAATCACAACTAACAATCACCTTAACCGGATACATTATATATTTGCAAGGGTGGGCAAGTTAATGTTTTTTTTTACCATATTTAATTTAAATTAAATTAAAATTAAAAACTGTTTAACTGAGTTAATAGTTAAATTTAATTAAAATGTTACCTACCTAAGTATATACCAGTTAAGTTAACAAAATATCTAATTTTAAGTTATTTAATGGTATAAATGGTAAGTTAAATCTGAAAACCACCTTAACACAATAATGTATTCTAGTTCTACTTTAGAGGAACGCAGGTAGGTACTATACTTTATATATACGTATATATAAATTCAATGTGCTTATAATTAAAATGTTGAATTTAAATGGAGATACTCCTCTTCTCATCATTTGGCTTCCCTGTATCCCCTAAAAAATAAATAAATATCCCCTGGCTATTACGAAATTTTCCTTAGGTTTAAAAACCTTCTTTTCTCCCAGTTTCAAATAGTTATATTTTCTCGCCTTAGGCTGGGACATAATCGACTCCCGTCTCACGTTTTCTATTTAGGCCTCAATAATTCCCCTCTTTGCACTTATCACGTTGAGGAAATCAAATGTGATTTTGCCCACTTATTTTTTGACTGCCCTACATATACCTTAGAGCGTTTAAACTTATTTAAAATATTATCCAATCTTATATTATCTGTCCCTTAATTTCTACTATAATATCCTTAACCCTATACATTCATTGAAACTGTTATTATTGTTATTTCCTTTATTCTTTCTGCCGGTTTCGTAATTTAACATTAGTATTTTCATTATGTAATTGTTTTTTTTTTTTTTTTTGTAATTGTTGAGCTGTTATAGTTATTAATTAAAAGCTGAAATAAAAAAATAAAAAATGGAGATACTATTGACAATAAATATTGACGATTAGGTAGATAAATTCTTATAAATAATATTAACTTATAATAACGATAAGGAATAATAAGAGTGGACTAAATTATTTTATAATAACATATACATCGATGCAACATTTAATTTTCGACCAGGTTTCTATTTCCATTAGACAATATTATTTTATCTTGATAATTTTCGAGAATAGTTAAAACATGACAAATCATATTATCAAAATGAAAACTTCTAAATAACTATGCTCATGTGCCGGAGAAACGTATAAATTAATGTTTTTTAACAATAAATAGACCATAAGGTAGCATAAATAACGATATACGCATCTGTAAATTCTGAACAAATATCTGAAATAGTTTCTAAAAATAAGTACCTATATAATATCCTGACTTTTTTTTATTATTATTTTTATTTAATTTCACTTTTCAGTTATGAATTTTAAGTGAAAAATTAAACAAATTCATCGTTTTTAGACTGTCTACTCGCGATATAATTTTACGGTATTTTCAAACTCGGTTTTCTTTTATATTATACATTCGGACGTTCAAGCGAGAGCTTTTGTGCATTTTGAAAAAGGCTCTCCGATGTTTGTTCTTTATCGTATTTATATTTCGACACTTAAACGAACGGAATCTTTTTATTCAAAATATATACGAACTTTCGGATTATTCTGAGATGAGATAAAATGCGTGGGCAAAGTGTTGCAGCAGCTGATGATCCTTTTCAAACGTGCACAAAATTACATACATTTTATTTAGGTATACATACGATATACTATTATACAATATAGTAGGTAACCTATCTTTACTTTTTAAAACGAACACAATTAAAATAACATTGTACACTATATAATTTTAAATCCAACGGGGTAAATGAAAATGCGCGAAAATATGACCTACGAGAATACCTACGTAAATGTGCACGACTTCTATGCGTCGATTCCCCGAGTAATAATTGTAACCGAGATACGCTGTAGACTAATATTATAAACGCATATAGTAGCCACAGTATGTATACGTATAGTTCTTGTAACCTACATATTATTATAATGTAATATATAGTAAGTACCTATATGTGTCTTATATTCGTTGTCGGAAATAATCAAATCATTTATAGATGCATATTATCCAATGAACCAAATATCATCGGTAGAATTAACAATATGCAATAATCAAATTTCAACAAACGAATATTTGTTGAATATTATAATACAATTTTTATTATTTTAGAGTATATATTGTTAAATTAATAAAAAACGTGTTTACAATAACAATTTCGTTTTGTAAATTTCACAAAACATATAAGTATTATAATTTAATGTAAAAATAATTTGTAAAATTAATACAGATTTTGTTATTATAATAGAATATGTTATTAAATTGAAAAAATATTCTGTTTAAATTGACTATTTTGATTAACAAATGGGCGTTTGTTCTATACGACGAAAAAAAATAAAGAAATGAACACTAAATATTTGTTGATTCAAAGTATTCAATTGGACAATTTTACCCAAGACATTGATAAAATGTATTGTTAAATCAATAATGCGTTTTGTTATTTTACTGTTAAATGAATAAATATTTTATTTCTAAATCAACAAACGTTTTATTGGCCGTATATTAACAACCATATTATTAAATTAATCTATTTTTTTTTTATTGAAATAGCAGATATAAAATAAATATATATAGAAATAAATAAAACTAATCTAAAAATATTATAAAACGAATATCTATTTCCTGGGTAACCAAATTAACAAGCTCGTAACTATATATGTGTACTATATAGTAACTATACGGACAGAAAGTCGTCTAAATTTACGTTTATAAACACCTAAAACTATCTTTTATAACGGAAATATTTTATAAATGTAGGAAAAATAATAAAATCCATCTATCTATGTATATATAAGTTCAAAAAGCCTAACTAAATTGTGTGTTAAATTCTCAGTTTTTAAACGTATTATAAACAATAAACTATGCCATAAACAATTTGAATACCTAACTTACTGTACTTATGTATAATATAGGTAGCTAAAAATAACAAAAAAAAAAAAAATTTGTGAATATTAATATTGGTGACAGCATCGAATAATTGTAAGGACAGACGAACGTATGGAATATGGGTATGTTTAATAGTAATTTGACAAGTTCAGAAAGTCTACTATACAAAATTCTCGGTTTGTAAATATTAAAAAACAATAAACTATAATCCATAAATAATAATTTGTTTAACCTATACTATACTTATCCATATATTAAGGTCAACATACGTCCCGTTTAAATTGGGATAGTCCTGGTTTTTTTTTATAACTTTTTAAAAGCTCTTTTTTTTTGCTTGTTTGCCGTTTTTAAGAGAAATTTTTCAATTTCTTGTGAAAATTTACGAGATTGTGGAAAGACTACGTTTATTTTTGCTTATTTACCATTTTTGAAAGAAAACTTACGAGAATGACCTTTTCCTCTAGTTTTTTAATTTTCATTCTTTCTTTAAGAAGATGCTACACACACGTTTTAGCGTTATTAAAATAATGCTCTATTACTACAACTCTCTCTTAGTAATTTCAGAGTCAAAATTTATACAAAATATGAAATATGAGAATATTTTCTATGCTGTAGAGTTTTAGTTAAAAAAAATTATTCATATTTTTTTGTTAATGTTACAATTTTAAAATTTCATGATTTTCAATCACGGATTTAAAGCGTTTTTTTTTTTTTAAAAAAAAAAATAAAAAATATTGAAAAAAACTTCACGCTTGAGCAAATTAAATATTTTCATCTCTCATATTTTGTATACATTTTAACTCTTCGATTATATATAGTGAAACGTTGTAGTTATAAAATGTGAACGTGATTTTTAACAAATATATTGATAACATTACAATAAAAAATGGTACTGACACATGACTATTTTTAAATTACTTTTAAAATATAGTTAAATATTTTTAAATTGTTGGATTTTCATTTTCCTTAAAATTTCCATAAAAATTACCTATAAAAAACCCTTTAAAAATCGGATGTATAAAGTCCTCTTAAGGGGCCGCCACACCTATCATTTTTAAGGGGTTCTGTATAGACAATTTTTAAGAAATATTATGAAAATTAAAAATCTAACAATTTAGAAATATTTAAGTACATTTTAAAATTAATTTAAAAATAGCCCCGTACCTGACCTAACCTTTCCCCCTTAAGGGGCAAAGGTTAGGTCAGGAAGTGTATTTCACGGGTGAAGCCAAGCAGTTCAGCCAGTGAAATAAAAGAACAATAAAACGAATTTGTAAAATAATCAAAAGTTATTTAGTTTACAATAATTTAGCGGTGTCATCGTTATTTTAATAATTGTATTTTTGTTATTTATAATTCCAACGTTGCTCATATTCTATATATTATTGGCTAATGAATTTTCGTATATATGATTTTTAATAAATAAATGTACAAAGCTCTGGAGAAAATATATATTATTAATTGAAACATTTAGGGGTTTTTTTTGTATCATATATTAGCTATATATATATATATATATATATATATATATATATATACGGGCATACTGCAGTATGTATATATAATAGATAATATGTATATGTCAAATTACCAAAAGTAATGAAAAAAAAAAAAAAAAATGAACAAATAAAAATTCATTTTAAAAAGGTGGAAGTGTAACGGTCGTGTTTCGTGAACAAAACGGAACGGATTTTCAATTCAGTTTTGCATATTTTATATAATTGGTTTTTAACTACTTATGGTTATTTTTTTTTTCGGCATGACCATAACGAGAATTAAATCCTTTTAAGTGAGGATTTTGTAAATATACATGTACATCGTAATATATGTATACGACCCGGGCGTGTTTTAGCGGTGAATAAGTTGAATATATATATATATATATATATATATATGTATTAATTTACCGAAATTAACGTTAAAGTCATTAAAAGTTAAGTCAATCTATAGTGTTATAGTGTATAATGCAGTTTTTTTTTTTTTTTTTTTGAAAACGCTCCAAAAAGCTGTTTGTTACAACTGTTCGTTAAGTTTATATTATTATATTGCATAAAATTACAAACAATTTTTAAAATATATTATTTTTTTAAAATTTTTAAATTTTTTTAATTATAAAACCGTGTAAAACATGAAAGTAACACTATATATATATATATAATAATATAGCCGATTAAAGAGGACGTGCAACGACTATAACGATTATACGATTATATAGGTACCACTACCTATACCTATACCTGCAGTGTATATTGTATATTATATAATATTGTTACTTTAAATTGGCACACCTGCACAGCCTCTAATGGATATTAATTTCACTGATAATTAGTGTATGTATATAAACGTATTTTATATATTGAATTACTAATTGATTGACATAATAAATACTTAATTGGACTCGAAAGTAGTTATTCTATATTTTGATATAAAACGGGTTGCGTCGACCGCGTGAAACTTTTAAATAAAAACCCAAGGAAAGAGATTCTAGACACTATAATATAATTTCATTTGAAAATTTAAAAATAAATACTTGGCCGCTACTACATTACAAACTATACGCTATATATATGCGATTGATTAATAGTATAATATTATATTATACACGATCTTACATTATCTTACGATGGATCGTCTTATTATCGTATTTAAGACCGAAAAATTTTCGCGACGAATGTGAAACATGTACGGTATTTTGTGCTCAAGTGATACAAGATATTATTTCCAAATTTGGGAAGTCATATGAGTTATCCAATATATTACAATATACTAAAAACCAACTGTAGTTGCGCTGAACACTTTTCACTTGTAATTTGAATTGATTTTTTTCCTTCCCAACTTTATTCTTTCAATCATTATTAGCTCTTCACATAGGTTCTCATATATAGAACAATCTAAGAATTTATTGTTAAGAAAAATTGTAGTTGAAATAAATGTTTAGTATTTATAAAATAAATAAGAATAACCTTTTATGAGATTTCCAAAAAAACGGAAATTATATGCCAAGAAAAATCATAGTGAGCAAAATAGTAGCGGAATATATACCTATTCTATAGTTACATTATTATATGATTTTATTAAGTTTATGAATTTTAAAAGTCGAGTCTCTTCTAATAAAGATTTTCCTAAGAATTTTTTTAGAAAAATTTTAGAAAGTTCTTAAAATTATATTTATGAATACAGATAATAATTTAAAACTAGGGTCTAAGAATAGGTATACTTAGTAATTATTTCCTAACGACCATCTATGAATTTGTCGTACAGAATTACCGGGTAAATGCGTATCACATTACTTTTATAATTTAAAAAGTTACAGTTACTTTAGGTAATATGACTAATAAACGATTTTTAGATTTTGAACATTGAAAATTTGAAACTTAAAATATAAAAATCTGTGTTGCTTTGCTATGCTTTCTTTGGTAAGAATAGATCAATACTCGACAATTTTTCCATTCTGTTATATACAAAACACTGTTATATAATACCTAACGAGACATTATATATTTTAAATTATATTGATTAATAACGTGTTGCGATATGACTTTTTTGCATTAAATTTCGCTATTTCGGAGTTCTTTCACATGCTTTTTTGAAAAACCTTATTATTTAAATTCGATAAACAATTACCTACTCGAGTAGAATATGGATAGTAAAAATAAACAGGAAATCAACTTTGAACCAATATATTATGATAATTTAATTTAAGTAATTTATTTCGAAACAAAATTTTAAGGTATCTCAGTTATTTGTTTTTACCAAAATAATTAAAACGGAGATAACTTTTAACATATAGTTGTTATTTATTTTCAACTGACTTAACTTTAACTAGAAACTTTAAAATAGAAGTGACTTGCCTAGCTTAGTTAGAAAGTAACTTAATTATAAGTTTCTACTTTCTTTTAATGAGGAATAACTCAACGAGTCTTTTTTTTTTGTCCTATAATCCTATAGTGACTTTTAATATTTATTTCAATTACTTTATAAAGTTAAGTAAATTAAAATTAACTTGGTTAATAAACTAAAATTTCGTTATATTTTACACAGCATTACATGTATTATTGTGTCATTAGAACGAACGTATATATATTTAATAAATAATATCGACGTTTGTTATGTAGAAATTTTGTAAAAGGTAAATTTGCCAACAATAATAACTAGCACGATTAGAAATATTTATTGTGAATTCAACCGTACTGTATTTTACTTAGGCATGTAAGTCTATGCGTAGGCACGTATCTACCTACATTATATTATTACCGGGACTAGGAATAGTTTGTACGAATAAATTTGTTTTTATTGTGAACATTGGTCTCAGAAATAGTTAGATTAGCCATAAATTTAAATTCAGTCTCAATATCAGAAATATATGTGTATTCTTTTCTATTTTAAGCACATATAATATGATACCTATAATCTCTACTCTTTTTGCTTTTTCCTATTGAAATTCAATCTAGAAAAAAAAAATGTATTCATACAAAGTCAAATTTCTCTACGAGAAAAAACACAATCATAATCCGACCGAAAACGATAAAATCCTAATATTCTATTAGTCATCTAAATAAATATAAGTTAATATAAAAAAAATAACTTATTAACATAAGTTAAGCTAAGTTAATTTTTGTTTTTTTTTTTTTTAATTAATATAACATTTGAGATATACAGGTATAATTAAGTAGGTACTTATCTATTATTTTTTTGGAAATGCGGTTATTTTCAACTTTAAGCATTTTAAAACTGTTAATAATTATTGACATAATATTATTGAAAATACTAAAATTTATTTGTTAAAATTAACAATAAATAGGTTCATAAAATTGTTTAATTAGTAGGTACCTACACTTTTTTTTTCAAAATTCTAACAAATAGAAACTTCTCATTACCTAAATATTGTTTATTGGTGGGAAATTAAATATATTCCTCAATTTTTACTATGAGAAGATTATTATATAAATTATAATATATAGTTATTCTTGTTTTATTTATATTTTCGGAAAATAAATAATTCCTATAATATATAAGAATTATTAGAAACGACAAAAACAACTTAATTTTTATTCAACCATTTTGACAATATACACAATATGAAATCAAAATGTGTCTATTATTTCAAAATTAACTTAACTGAGGTTTAATTAAAAGTAACTCGTTAATTAAAAGTTAATATAGCCAAAAATAAGTTAAATTAATAAGTTAAGTTAACAAAAATCAAACATAAAAAGTTAAGTTAAAAGTTGAAATTAACTTAACTATTAACATATTAACTCGTTTATGCCCAGCATTGGTAAAATATATAGGTACCTATTATATGTAAAATGATGAAAATTTTACATAAATTCCAAAAAAATCGTTTTTTATGTAAAATTTATCATTTTATTGACATTTCTTTAAACGCCTTATGTATTCTTGTATTCTATGCAACTAAAAAAATTCATGACAAATACAGTAAGCAATATATTTTTAATAATTTTACACAGTGGTATAGATACTTATTTTCAGAAAAATAAAATAAAAAATAATATACTTATACAGCTGTTTAGTCAATATAATATAAAACCTAACGAATGTAAATAAAAATAAAAATTTTATGGCATAGGTATGTATTTGTAATGTTATTAGAGACATACATAAAATAAATCATATAGTTATTTCAAGGACATAAACGTTTATGCGTGATATTATGGCATACTATGGCACAATCCAGTTCTTATTCCTGAATTTACCTTTGTCCCGAAAAGATAATCAAAGATATCAATACATTTGTATATTTATTATTTAATTTTTTGTAATATTTGACACGATTCTTTCCATACTATAAATGCTACAATAGTGTTTCAGATAGATGCTATTTAAAAATGATGTTTTTGGATATGTTTTAATTTTTTAGGTTAATTTTTGACATTTTTCTTTTATATTTGAAAAACAAATTTACTTAGTTTTAAAATGTAAAATATACATTTTGAACAAAATCCGATTTGTAAATGATATTTTTATTTTATGTTATCATTCCATTGACCATCCGGTAGTTAAAAAAATCGGAAAAGCAGGGTGGTGGAAGCAATAGTAGGCTAGATACTGGTGGCGGATGTGTTGAACTTGAAAGCAATGTTGTATTATTTCTTTCAATTAAAGATTTTTAAATGTTTTTATACTATTCACTAGCGAAGCTAAATGAATAGTATTTTTTTCTAATTTACTACAATTTTCTGTTATTTTCGGTAATTTTCCTTAGCGCTTAATAGCTACCGAGAAAATTGAAAATTAACCTTTTTAAAATACCAACTACAATAAATTTCCCATTAAAACTATGTTTACCTATATGTATGTAAAATTCTATTCGACTCCTTTTACTCAAAAAAGTATACACATGCATACAACAATACAAATTAAAGTTCAAGATTTTTTGAAAATTACTGAAAAGCGATCAAAAAGTTTTTTAATTTTTATGACGTAAATATGAATTTTCTTTACTCAAAAACTCCCAACCAACTCTTAACCATAAACGTCTATATACATTAGGTACCTATATAACATTATACATCATATAGTACCTATATATAAAATGATAGATATTATTATATATAAGTCGGTAACCATGACAAGTTTATATGATATTTTCCAATTTATAATAATTTTTTGTTTAGATCGGTAGTTTTCCTTTCGTTTTTGAAATTTACTTGGAAAATCAAAAAAGTCCTCTATAAAGTACCAACTATCTTCCACACTCGAAAACTTTTACTTTACTCCTTTTATGCATGAAAAAATGTATATATTATACACAAATACATAAAAAGACATCATTATAAAACCAATATTTCCTCGATACGCTAAGAATTTAAAATATAATTAATTTTAGGTATATTTTTAGATTATATTTTACATGGTTTTTACATCATGAATGATTTTTCTATTTGGGAATTGTCTGGGAAAATTGTATATTCATCGAAATTAAAAAAAACCCCTATAAATACTCAAATACAGCCATATAAAGTTAATAGAAATTTGTCCATGACTATATCATTCCTTCGGTCCCTACCGCATAAAATAATATAGTGTATAGTATTATTATTTTAGATTTGAAAACAATGAATCTTTGAATTCAAAAAATGATTCTAATAGAAGATAATGGTGTAATATTATTTTCCAATTTATGTAAATTTTCTGTTATTTTTGGCAGTTTTTCTTTAAGCTTATTACTGGGAAATCAAAAATTGACCGCTTTAAATTACTAATTAGAATTCATTGAATTTTATATCTTAAAGCTAAAAAATCCTACTCGACTCTTTCTACTTAAAAAAAAGGTATAGGCAGGTACATGAAAAAATAAAAAAACACATCTTTGTGAAACTATCAACGAATACACATTTCATCCTACGTTCAGAATTCAAAAAATGAAATTATTTTAAGTAAATTATTATTGGAGTATTTAGACCATTAATTAATTTTTTATATTTTAGGACATTATAATTCACGGGTCCTAATCATAATATTCGGTAGAATTTCTACTATTATTTCGAAGAAAACCGTCAAAATAATATTAAAAACAATCAAATAGTTTTTTGGCAATATATGTGCGAAAGTTTTCTAATCTGCATTTTTTATTATAAGAATAAAAATACACACAATACGTAATTGAACCTCTTTCTTCCACCAACAGTCCACCATATACTAAGTGCGTTTTCTCTATATTTTCTCTTTTCAACGCGATGTGCATGTATATTGTAAAATATAGGTATGTTATAAAATATTATACCTCCAAATCACAAAAATTATACAATTTCAACTGCATATACGTATTTTAACAATTATGTTGTCAGTATTCAGCGAAAATCAAAAACTAAACCGTAAAATAAACCCGTTAGTTTTTTGTTTGCTTTAGTTTTCGCCCTGAAGATGACAACATAGTTGTTGAAGTTCGTATATAATATAATTATAATAATTATTGTATTAAAATAATTTTTGTGATTTAGGTTTATAATATAGTTTTATAATATAATAGTCACAAGTACTGAAAAGTTGATTTTTACAATATATAATATATATACCTATTTTATAATATTACCATAGAAATACTATACTAAAACGGTGAATTAAAATTGTTATTATTATTAGAGGTGGAATTTATAACGAAAAATAACGAGTTTTAATGAATAGTATAATGAAAATTTTTAATTTTTACATTGAATTACATGAAAATTTAATGTAAGAGGAAAAAGGTCCGAAAAAGTGAAAATTAAAATGTCAAAAAAAAATGTGAAATAATTCTAAATCTAATCGATTTCAAAATTAAATAAGTACCTACTCTTTGACGTTTGATGTACGATTCCAACTTTATACTAAGAAAGCGATGACGAAAAAAATATAAAATGCATTTGTTACAAATTCACGTGCAGCCTTAAGTATTATTTTTCAAACATTCCATAAGCATGTGAGTGTCTATTTCTTTATTTTTTAATTTTTTTTTTTCGTGTACATTTTGTTTTATTCGTGTCCTTGAAATTGAGTTTATAAAAAGAAACATTAATCTTTACTATTTTTAGTGCTATTGTTTTTATAAATATACATGTATATCAAAAATATTATTTTGATTTAAATTACCTGTTACACTATACACTAATTTTATATAAGTATGTATGTATTTCAATATTACTACTATATATCCATAAGACAGAGCTATACATACATACACATATAATATATGATATATTATATAATTATGTAAATTATTGTGTACGAAAAACTTTAAATAATGCAAATACAAACTCATATAGTAATATAGTACACACATATATTATGTAATCTGCTATAAAGCGTATTATACGGTTTTACTTTTGGTATAGTTTTTTTTGTTTTTTTTTTTTTTTATCAAAGAGTGATCACAGACACACATATAGGCACACCCTTAAATAATTTAGTTCAATATAAATATTACATTCGTGTGCTTATTTCACTGTAGACAATGTCATTCCATTGATGTGTCAGTTTTTAGTATTATTTATATATGATTTTAAGTACATATTATATTTCTTTGTAAATATTCCAATTAGACATGTTTTTTTTTTTTTTTTTATAAATATTTCATCTAGCCATACAAATGCATAAATTAATAAATCTAGGCAAATATTTTGTAAAATTTCCTGTAGAATTAATGTAAACAAAATAAAATAATAAAATTACTATAAATTAAAATTAGTTTTTAAATAATTATTATAATAATGCAGATTGTTCTTATTGTTATTTTTTAATTATTCGCAATATTTAGTATATTATTTATAATAATTTTAGATGCATCATATTCTATGTAATATGTATTATTAATATTTTTAAAATTGTTGTAAGACTACACTAATGTACATTTTCAACGTATTTTTGTACGTATATCAGACTACCCAATAGTGTTCATTCTTATTTAACGTATACGTTCTATAGTGTAATATCAATAAAATTGTATTCCTTATATGAAAATCAATTTCAAAACCGCAATAGGACACAAACAATTTTAATTTGAAAAATGTATACATACGTGGTGATTAAAAAGCAAATGATTAAGTTCATATTTGTGAATTTCTCAGCATTAACTTTTAAAGTTCTGTGAGTGGGTATGTCAACTAATTTATTTAAGAAACATTCACTTAAAAATATATTCAAAACATTATTCATAACATCATAACTTCTTATTCACAAAATTCAATAAAATAAAATGATTAAATGATAGGAAAATATAGCATAAGATAATTAATTAAGTCATCATTTGATACATTTGGTAGTGATATTATTAATAGTAATTATCACCTTTAAGACATGTTACTTGGTATTAGTCAATTAAATAAAATAATAAAACTCGGTTTAATAAAAAATTATGTTCTTGTAGCTTATTTCTCACCGTATTTTCGGATCGAGATGGATCAGATGTCACCTGTTTGTATTGACTATACAATATCGATTATCCTATTTCTGGGTGTAATATTGTCTGTAACCTAATAAACAGCCTCTTGAAAAGTTGTTATCTCGATTATATTTTATATTTTTTTGAACAGCAACCTTCATTTTCATTTCAATTTCCGACGTAGAATATATTTTTTAAATATGTTGATGTACAAACATCAATTGTTAAATTAACACTTTATCTTTTATTAGCATTTTATAAAATATGTAGAAGAGCGGAATAATTAAACATAATTTAATTATTCCTCTTCACTACAAAATTTAACTAAAATTTAAACATAAAAAATAATAACGAATTGGATCAATATTTGATTTTTAGGCATAATCTAAAATATAGGTAGCCATTTAAAAAGTATAAAATCTAAAATATTTTCGTAAGTTTTAAAAAAAATATAGTAAGAGTAAATATATAATTATTCCTATATACACGTTTATCAATAAACTAATAGTAAATTCGAATTTAACACAAAATGTACACGCAAAATCATATCAATTTTAAAATTCATTCGGGTTTTGGGTTATTCAGGTTGTAATTAATCTGGGCTTTTAAAATTAAAAATCATTCGGGTTATATGGTTTTGGGTATTTGGATTTTTAAGGATTTTTATGGATTTTCCGAAAACCAAATTGAAACAATCAATTTTCAAGAAATTTTAAATATTGTCATTAACGTACGACTAAAAACATTATATTACATTTTTAATTTTATAACACAAATCTCAAAATAAATAATTGCTATAAATTGCCCAAAATATGCAAAGAAAAAAAATTTTGAAAATTTTATAAGCATTATTATATAGGTAGGTACCATATAGATATATGGTGTTATAATATTACTCTAGTAAGATTAATATTTTCGAAATTATGTGGAAATAATACTATAATCAATTTTGACGAACGTATTTTTCCCGTTTTACATAATTTTTCAGTAGTTTTTTTACATTTAAATTATATTGCGGGAATATTGAAAAATTACATATTTTAAGTACTATAACTAGATTAAATTTGCTACAATTAGTAATTTACTGATAACGGTGTGTATGGAACATTTGAAGCACTCATTTTACTACGGGTAGAAAAAACAACAATTTGTCAAAAGTGATAAGTGCACTTATCACCATTATGTGCATCATGATTCAGATAAATACAATGTGGCCATGGTGTAAAATTAAATACGAAATCGTATCCAAGAAAATACTCTGAAAAGTACCAATGAAAAGTTGTATTTCGTAAATAATACATTTTGTACAGAAAAAAAAAAAAAAATTGCAACTAACACGCATCCGTGCACGCTTAATTATCGATTTATAAAATATGTTTTATTAACCATTTACCATAATATAATAAAAGTTTATAATAAAAAGTCATTTCACCCAAAAAAAAAAAAAAAAAAAAAAAAAAAAAACAACACTCAAATTTATGGTTGGGGGGGAGGGGGGTTACAACTTTAGATCCTTTATTTCTGTATGAATGCCACGAACGCCATATATTATATTATATAATACACACTCGTGTTAAGTCGACCGAAACCCTGGGCGGTGAAATATTTCAGCAACATCTAGTGCAGGATTATCAACGGGTATATTTTCAGCTGTGGTTGAAGTGGCTCAAAATAAGTACGAGGGGATATTACTCAGGACGGCCGTTTTGCTAGGTGTTTAACCACCCGGGGTGAAATTAAAATTCACTGTCCCTAAAATCCTCCCGAAAAATTAAATTCAATTAAGTTCATATGATGTACCTACCTGAAAATATATATTTTATCTAAAACGGTTGAAAACTAAAATACTTTTATGTATTAAAACTATTAAAACGCTACGTTAACAGATTTGTGTAACGGAATAATAATTTTGCAATTCAAATGTTACAGAGTCTATAATAAAAATCCAGACATAAATAATTACACATAGTTTATTAGATGAGAACTATTTCGATGTTTTGTTGGAATTCGATAATGTTTCATTTTTTTCTATATTTTTCTAATTGAATATTTAGCAAATGCGCTTTTTTCTAAGGTGTATTTCTCAATTGTTAGTACGATTTTTAAAATTCTATTTCCAACAAAACAACTTCTTTCAAACGGTGGTATAATTTTGCTTGTACGTTTTTTTAATGTTACACCGTATTTGAATTGCGCAATCTTGTTCTTTAAAATAAATATTGTGATTACATAAACAATAAAAAAATGGTACTGATGCAGGTCTATTTATAAATTACTTTTAAAATAAATTGAAATATTTTTAATTTATTGATTTTTCTTAAAATTTCATAAAAATTGCCTTTACAAAACCCTTTAAAAATCTGGCGTGTAGCATCCTCTTAATTGTAATGAATATATATAATAAAACAAAAATGAATAGCCAATAAACAATGAAATATACGAGTAGATAATAAGTTTCATTTTTTCCGTGTAACATTTTTTTTAATAATTTAAGGAAACACGTACTTTTGTAACAAATAAAAGACAGTTGATAACTTACTTGCAGATTTATTAACTAGATATAATTTGATAATTATTAATTTTAGAGTGTACCAAATAATTAGGCAAGTTAAAAAGTTAACAGTTAATTAACTTACACTTATTAAGTATTTTATGCCTATATTTATTGTTAAGAATATCCAATAATTTAGTAAATATAATATTCTGAACTGGAGTAAGTAGGTACTCATCACAATCTTATGGTTAAAAAATGTAATTTATTAGAAACTCGTGAAATGTATTGTTTCATCCAACGAGGGTTTATTATAAAGATTTTAATGAAATATGCATTTCACCTAAATTTATTAAAGACACATTTACTATAGGAAATTATCACTCAAAGTACAACTTTAAAATATTGTATCTCAGTTACCTCAATTTGTCCTAATGTATTTTTTTTATTAAAAACATTTGTTGTACTTAATTAAACTTTCAACATAGTTTTGAAAAATTAAAAAAAAAACAGGATCAGTCAAGATCCTTGGATAAGAACCTCTAGACTAAAACCATAAAGTAGTGTAGTACATAAAAACATTTTAAAGAGATATCTAAAAACTTTATAAGTATTGACACTCACTTAAAAAAAATATTTTGTCGTCGCAACCTACCAATAAGTTATTACAGACCTTTTTCAGTTTTCCTTTTTATTAATCTTTATCTAGATTATACTAAATACTAATATTACTAGATATTCTCAAATTATGTGCAAATCAAAATATAATTATTTTTATTTTTAAATTCTGGATGAAGCATATGGGTTTTACAATGATGTTTATTTTTCATTTTCTGTCGAGTAGGTGTTTTGGAGTAAAGAGTGTCTTGTTTGATCGAAAATTCTAGTTCTAGTTGGCACTATGAAGAAGTCATTTTTCGATTTTTCCATTAGTTTCGTTGATCGTAAATAAAAAACTGCCTTTTATAACGGAAAGACAAAATAGCAAATAAAATTGTCATGGTTACTTACTTTGGATTCTGAGTTGGAAGCTATTGATTTACAATGATGTTTATTCTTTTTATTTTTTTTTTTTCTGTAAGCAAATTTTCGACTAGAAGGAGACAAGGAAGAACTTTGGCATTGGTATGATATCGATAGGCTCTAGATGGTATCCTATACATAGCATTTTTCAATTTTTCTAGTAGTTTCCTTAGGGAAAACTTCCTTCCATACGGTGTATGTACCTATCTTGCTAAAATGGAACGTTTATTCGGATAATGGGTATGTACTGAAATAATATAATATGATGACATTATACAATTTTTACACATATAACCGTAATATTTATGTAGGTATATCACACCGAGATCCGCTCAGAATAGTTTTTATCGAAATAAATAATTTGTCATTGCTTTCAAATTAAATGTATCCATACTACCAGTATCCTATCCAACGAGCTAAGTCTTTTGATCGGTTTTTTTTCTTTATTTAAAATTATTTGATCGAAGTTTCTTTTAAAAAAATTTTATCGAAATAGGTAATTTGTCTTTGCTTTCAAATTTAATATGTCCACCTGTACTGACATCGAACGAGCGAAACGTACATTAACATAACCCTATTTATAATATAGACCGTATTTTATTTTGACATTTAGTACAAATTCGTTAATTTGTGGAGAGACTCTATTTAGAAATCTAATATTTACTGAGCCTTTTAATTAAAAATTGCTTTAAGATTTAAGTATGTTCCAGTCAAAAATAGATGTTTTCGGTCGACTTTGTGACGATGGCGGTGGTTAAATTCGTAGTAAACGCAAGACCAATCAATACTGAGATTGAGTGGACGAGATCAAAACCCATATTACCAATATGGATTATGTCATCACGACCAAAACTAATACCGAAATTGAATCAGTCGATAAGATCAAAGGCTAAGGTCGAGACTATAACGACTGTCATATTATAATATCTAGTATTCGTGTCTTGGTCTTACTTTTTTCATCGCTGTTTATTCGATTTAAACGACATTTTACTATTCGAAACCGGCTTTGACAGATTTCGCGCTTCTGAATATTTCATAGTATGTATAATAATACGAATAGGTAATAATTATATACGCGATCATTATGGTTATGCGCATAAATGTGAAATCGCTCGGGAACAAACCACGTGCCGTTTCCGTTTGTCGAACAGTATCAAAATGACACGTCAGTTCATTCGCGTTTAAAATGATATAATGTTCTCGTCTCGTGTAGACGCATATACGTATATACGCAAGAGTCGCGGCCGTTCCTATTCCGACCGATGCAGTGATAATATGTATAATTAATATTAATACAACATTATACGGTGTTTGGAGATGAGTTTGTATTATATAATAATAATAATATGTGTTGTACAGGGTGTATATGCACCTGAACACGCAAGTCCGGTACATCGTAAATGCATTCAATTTATAAATTATGAATGACGAATGTGAATGCATATGAATGCATATTATTTGCATTAAAAAAATATATACATTTTTCAAATTCTCCTTTCTTTATTCATATTGATTATCTTGCAAAATTTTTACTTAAAATATTTATTTTTTTATTTTTTGAATGCAATGAATGCATTTTTGACGGCATTCATTTTTTTTAATGAAAGTGAATGTGAACGCATTCAATTTAAACTCCAATGAATGTGAATGTGAATGCATTCTATTTTAAAATGAATGTTCCAAACACTGCGTATAATAATATATAAACGATAACGATAATTCACAGGCTCGATTCATTTTATGACAGTGAACTCATCATGAAAGTATTTTGCGAAAATACGTTCGAGGAGCACCTGTGTGAATAATATATTGCAGTATAATATTGTATACTCGCAGTGGCGTATCGATAAGGTAGCACGAAGGGCAATGAGTCACGGGCCCACGGCTCTGAGGGTTCATCAAGAAATGCCGCAAATCCAAAAAAAAAACAGATCAACATCATTACAAAATTTATAAAAATACGATGATCTTTAAAAAAAATTATATTTATGTAAAATTTAATTCCTTTAAAATAAAATCAATTCACTATTTACAACAATGACTGACACACGATTATAATTTATAGATTATTTTATCTGTTAGCTCGTCGACGTTGGCGAATTATTATACAATAAGAATACAAAATACAATTTTAATGATCTCTTGGAAGAAGCAAATATGATTGCTAAAAGTTAGTCTATTTCTCTACAGAATTTATGAACAAACACCGTAAAGTTGTGAAAATGTATTTTGTTGAACTATATGTACCTATACTGATCAACATTTAACTTGTCCAGATTTTTTTTCAACAAGAGATCTTGCCCAGCTTTTAATGGTAAAAAAATCATTTTTTAACAGTAAATTTCCAAGAAGTATGTCTACATCTGCAAACGTGGAAGTCGTGGAACGGCTGTTTTCCAAGCTAAAAACTATTATAATATACCTATTATTATTATAATTAGATATTAAAATATTTAAGAAGTACAATGATGCAAGATCGTTGAAGTGGCCTGGCATTACTTTCAATCAAAAAAGAAACAGCACAAGAGGTTAACTTCGAGGATTTAATTGATAAGTTTGCTGAAGTAAAAGAAAGAAAGAAGAAATTTTTATAAAATTGGCTGGATATTACTTTAAACATAAATTAAATATTTTACATTTAGTTATTGCCTTGTTTATTTAAAAAAAAAAAAAAATTATAAAAATTGACCATAAAAATAATTGCATACTTACTAAAACATGTTTTTAATTACTTATAGTCTATATTGGCAGGGGCAGATCTAGGGATGCATTTTGTGAGCGGTTGCATGTGCCTTATACACCATCCTTCCCCCAAATTTGTAAGATAAATTTGCCACGGTCATTAAAAGTTATAGTTATGCCACTGTATATTCATCTTTTTATCCACCAAAATATGTTTTATCAGATTATATTATATATATAATATTTAAACAATATATCCTACCCCTTCGTTTATCTTTTTATGCGCAAATTTCATATATATAGGCTCGATTATTTCAAGATTTTCAATTGATCAGGGTTATTTACGCTCTTTTATGGCAATATACGAAAAATATTTTATAGTGCTAAACTCCAAACACATTTTACAAGTACAGCAGTGTGGTAAATTCTATGGTAAATATTTCAATATTTGTAATTTGTTAGAGCGAAAGGAAAAAACCATAGAATACCGTCATAGATGTGGGTTTTAACCTGTGGAGGATTACGCGGACGGGTGTTTTAGAAATCATTTGGAATTATAAAGCAATGATAAATAAACGCATTCGAACATTCGGCATTGATTCTAGTTTAAAAATGTAAACACAAAAAATTGAATAATCGACAAGAAATTCTTCTATAGGTAAATTCTACGGGTGAAAATCTAAATGTAAAACTTAAAAACGTTTATAAAAAATCATTATTCTTGCAGATTTTTAAACATTTTTTTTTTTTTTTTTCATAATCCATGTGTGTTTTCGTCTCGGATTTTATTAAATTCACAAAGTCGATTAATTTTAATGTTAGACTCAAACAGCAGCCTCATTATCGTAGTACGAATACGAAACGAAACGAAATGACGACCGAGACACATTTCGGTGTATATATTACATATGGCCGGTGCCGGGCGCCAAACTCGCTTTCCATTAAGAGGGGCGATTGTCTGTCCTGTAGGAAAACACGGGTGGGCGGCTAAAGGATTGGTTAAATGGAAAATTGTTGAGTACAATATAATATGCAGACAATGTGTTTTATTATTATTTGATATGGTACTATACTGTATTATGGTATTTTGTGGACCGCAATAATATGGCGCGAATAGATAATGATTTCCAAACGTTAAAGATTTGCGAGACTTTTAGTATTTAACAGTCCTCATATAAACAATAAAATATTATAATAATATTAATACGTTTTGTTAAAAAATAAAAATGTTTAATTACTATGTTTTATTATATTTCATTATTTCATTATATGCATTTACTATATATAGTAGGTATGTATGTTCAAAGCATTGGGAAATTATGACGAAAAAACTGTCCAGCACGAAAAGGCTCGGGAAATCGACAAAATGTATTATACGCGTTTATACTTTTTACGATTGTTTTTCGTATATGTATACGTGGCTGTAGTGTGTAGACATCATTGCGGACATTTACGATTTAAAAGTCGGAAGAAAATTGAAAAATAACTTTCAATATATAACGACATAATATACCACCTACCTATATTACCGATGGATGTTTCTTAGGTAATAAATTGTAGTCTGTGGTGGTGGACCGAGGAGTATAGGTAGTCATTTAGTATGGAATGGAGGGGTTTTTTTACCCGTCGTATATTTTCGTTAATTTAATCACGGTTTTTATAAACTAAAATCGATCACGGAGACTATATATTATATAGCAGAGAACATTATATTACGATTGATATTATGAAATCAACGTTGTCGATAATCCGAGTCGAGTGCCGAGTATGCCGATTTTTAAATATTATATTCACGTAAATTCTTCGGTCTTCAAACACGTATATAAACTGCAATATATAATATATAAATGCAATGCGAAATAGGCACACGCATTTACCCACCCTTAACCGAAACTCCGATTATTATTTGTTTGCGTTAGAAATTTACCCTCAGTAAACAGAACCGATTTACATATTTAAATCGTTTAAGTTTTGGCTCAGCTCGGTCCGCGTAAAGTGGGATGAAGGGGAGAGCCCCTTCATCGTTCGGATGTAAATTCAGTGTTTATCTATCCGTCTGTCTGTCCGTCCGTCCGTCTGTCTATCTTGTCTAATTATTGTGTAAAATATTCGCCCGCTATACTTGCCGCCGCAACTCGATTGGCCCCCATCGAATACCATACGTCTATATTATATACGTTGCATTTTGCTTCGGTTTAAATAATGCACTCTGTACCAAGTAAAATTTCGCTTTTTCCAGAGAGAACGAGGCCGTAGATCGAGTTTATTTGTTTGTTTGCTTATGTGTTATTATTTGGTTTTGGAGCACTTCAGGCAATGTTTAGGGGTCTGCGCTTAAACAGTTCTTTGGGATGTTGTCTCGTTAAAATGTCTGAAATGTGATTGTACGCCCAGTGTTGAATTTTAATGAATAAATCGTTGGAATCTCGTTGAATTAATTCACTGACAGAGGGAATTCCTGCTGTGGGTTTTCTTATCGTTTCATTGGACACATATACCGTGGACTGTCTGCGTTATCACCTATACGCGTCGATCGTTTGACTCGTACAAGAATCAACACTCGTTTAGCGCACACAATTTTAGGTTATGTTGTTCATTATATTTGTAAAACGTATTATTATTATTATTTTTTTTTTTATGAATGTGCGGTTTCTCGTGAGTCGCGAACGCGGAATATGAGCGTGTACCTATATAGGTATGTATAACGCGATAAGACTGCCGTCTATACGATAAATATAATATATACGTGCGTATGAATACGTTTGTTGTTTTAAGCCAACACAATTTCCGAGTACTCTGTGGGTACAGGTAAACTGCAGTACTGCCGTTAAATAATAATTGGAGTGTAGCTAAACAAATATGTATCGGGCGCGTTGTATCGAGTTTTGCCGCAAAGTCTGGACTGTTATTGAGTGCCGCCGCCGTATGATTTCTAGCTGGTCGGAGTTAAAGTGTTCCTTCAGTGGAGTAGAAAAAAAAATATATCCGTATTTTTGTTCAATATTATTTATTAAACGGTATATACTTTATCAGGAGATGTTAGAAATCGGATTCGTATAGGCTGTGCAGGTCTACGGTTGAAAATATACCTATACTATAGGTTATTGCAAATAAGCCCGTGTTGTTATCGCAAAAATACAATGGCAGCCTAAGGGTAAAGTTTCTTATCATTACCACGGAATGGCTATCAATTATAATATATATATATATAAAATCATTTTAAATAAAATATATAATAATACGGTTTCGATGAACAAAATATTCGATTTATTCGTTAAATAAGTTAGTTATTTTACAATTATTAGTAATTCATATTTTACATTACATTAAATAATACATTAAACTCATCGTCCGCCAATTCTGATATTTTATCAGCCAATCAGAACATCGCGCCCCCTTACGCTGCCATTTTAATTTCTTCAAGTGATAACACTGCGTAGAGTGGGGTACAACTTACTGCAATTTACCTAGTATATATTTCAACCATGGGCCGGTCACGAGTAAAATGTAAAAACTCAAACGAAACTATATAATATGGAAGCGGAATATGAACATTTTTATTTTTCTAATTTTCCGGAGTAAAAACCACTACCTATTGGGTATATTGAATGAACTGCAACCCGACTGCAAACGACTCCAAACATAATATATATATTGTATACACGTATACCTATAGTTATTCGAGGGAGTCTATTCGATATTACGTTATCCATATTTAAATAATGATAATAATAATAATAATAATAATACATTTTTATTTAGTTAGTACGTAGAATGTTACAGAGTATGGAGAATAGATTAATATAATATGAAATTACTAGTTTTGCTCCACGCCGAGGTAAAACCTCTTATCGTACAGCGAGAAAATGCACGTATTTTTACGTTAAAAGTGTTACCTATCATTTACCGTGGTATAATAACAAAAACAATAAAACACGCGGTCGAGACACACGCCTATATATTATGTAGGTACTTATATATATTTAATTTGATTTATAAACGTATAAATAATACTGACATCGCTACGATCTGCGATAAACGAAACGTTTATCATCATTTTTAACCGAATCACAACACTATCCCCGTGAGTGCAAAGATTAGTAGCGTTGTGCACTGCTATAAATGCAATATATTATAGAAGTCACGTAGTCGTATGGACTTGTTTTTTATTCGTATTGACTGCGAAGCAGTTAAAAATGCTTTTTATCATTGACTTCGACGATATAATATGTATACTGTATGGGTACCTGTACTTGGGCATGCCATGTCGATTTCAGATGTAATAATTAATACGCGCACGAGCTTTCTATAGTTATAAATCGAGTTTTTAACGCAATCTCTTGTTGATTATTTTCTTTTATCGTCTACAAAATATGTAGTGATGTTTGCAAAAGTACACGTATATTTTATTTAAATATTTAAGTAAATCGAATAATATATATACATAGATATATTATATGTTATAATTTTAAGGTCCAGAAGTTGACGGTTTAAAAGATAACTAGACAACTGACCCCAAAATATAATTAATCACCTAGAAAAGCGTGAAAAAATCCGAATAGAATGTGTACAAATAGGAAGTACACATTTTTATGTTTTATTTTTACATTATCGGATTTAATATTAAAAAATCTTAAAATGCAAAGTAAAAATTAGTTATTTAACACAAATGTCTATACACGAATAGGTACGATAAAAATACCAAAAACTGCATTACACTTGTAAAACTGAAAAAAAAAATCATTAGGTAACATAGGGTACCTACATTTTTTTAATAATTTCATATTTAGATGTTTTATAACTATAATATACAGTGTAATATTATACCTTAGCAGAGCTTACAAGGACTATAGCTCCCCCAAACAATTATCCAATACGACATATCAATCTTATAAACTATTCGAATTACAATTATTTAATGAAAAATATCTTTTTGTTTTTTTTAAATACAGCATCTATTTCATTACTTAATACGTACCTACATACCAGTGGTGTTCATAGGAATTTTCAATGGGATGAATATATTTTTTTAAGAGTGAGACATTGGTAGCTTTACCTCTGACCTCGGACCCTACAATTTACACAAAATATATATTCTTATTCGTTACTGTAACGTGGTTACTTTTTCGAGTAACGTTATAGTAACTTCCTTATTTAATTTTTGGGGTAACGTAAAAGTAATCTGTAAGTAATTTATTACTTATTGTATAATAAATAAAAAGTTCAAGGTTATTTTATATAATATCTATAACACGTTGTTGAATATCCTAAATTCAACGTTCAAACATGGATACAACAATAATTAACTATAAATTATAATTATTATTATACAGAAATGTTTATCACTATAGTATCAAAGGACACCAATAACAGTTATACATTAAAAAAAAAAAAAAAAAAAAGCGTTAGTTCAATATTACTGTTTCAACGAATCGTTCGACTTAATTAGTATTTAAAATATTGTTTTTGGGTCGTTAAAAAGTGACAATATAGAAGTGTCTTAAGAGCACAGGACGCTACACATCTGCTTTTTAAGGGGTTATACGTATATAAAGGCGACTTTTTTTTTTTTTTTACCTAACTATATTAACTCGGCGAGTTGAATTTTTTCGACGATAATAATTCGTAGGTGTGTAACTTGACAGATTCGAGTATAATAGCGATTTTAACCCGGCTACTAAAATCGAGTAATTTTCCCAGGTTTGCGAAAATTTCGCGTTCGAGATTATCTTAGCGTATTACGTGTACATAATATGACGTGTATACGTGTACAGCTATGCATAATCAATTATTATTTGATGAGCACATTATAATGTAAGTACCTACTCTACACAGTATATAATAGGCACCTACACAGATACGTATACTGCGATATTGCTGCAACGGCAGTCGGGCGTGACGTTAATGAAATATTAATTTAATCTTCGTTTTACTAATATCCGGAACATCTGCAGTATTACGACGTGACACATTATAATATATATTACTGGATAAATAATAATAATAATAATAATAATAATAATAATAATAATAATAATAATAATAATAATAATAATAATAATAATAACAATAATAATAATAATAACAATAATAATAAT
>JAIPRL010000515.1:0-109063 GCA_025469235.1 Pemphigus obesinymphae
TTTCCGGGTTCCGGGTACGGGTTTAAAAAACGTGTTTCACTTTTTCCGGGTTACGGGTTTCGGCTTTAACACGGTTTTAATATTTTGCGGGTTACACGGGTTCTCACCCCGGGTTCAAACCCGTTTTCACTCCCTGCATAAAAGTGTACCGTACCCGATAACCATACCAGTAGTACCCGATGTTTGGCACGTAAAATTACGAGGGGCAAACCGTTAATGTAAATTTTGTACACCCGATTACACTGATTATCGAAATTTTCTAGATTATCAGTATGATTATCAGTGATTATCATGATTATCGTGAGATTACTGTGATTATCAATTACAGTTAAATTATGAAAAATGCATAATAATCGATAATATCGTATAGGCACATAAATTGTCAATTGCCGTCTTTTTAGATAACTTTTCAAATAGGTGCCTATTATATTAAAATCGCAAATACTTTTTAATCAAATTTCTTGCAAATAGTTTAAAAAAATTGTTTTTAAACTATATTTTAAATACTCGAGCAAATACTTTTTTTTTTTTTTTTTCTATATTAGGTACTATAGTAGCGATAATATATAGTATTATTTTAATATTAAAAAATTTCAGTTTCTAGTATTTGTATTCAAATATCTTTGAAGAAAAGTAAAGTGCCTTTAACCATTTCAGACCCCGTGTCCTCTCAGGCGGACATTCTCTTTGATTAATTTTTTCTTCCCTATAAAACTGTTTTTACGTACCTACTGAAAAAGCGTGTTTATTATCATGAAAGCAGTACAGATTACGAAAAAAATAATATAAATGATGTAATTCTTATCAGATAAGAACAACACCGTAATATACTTATAAATATTTTTGTAAACAAATTTCTTATCGTTGTCGATAATAAATGCTATTATTTTTGTGGAAGAAATGGTTTTAAAAATCAATCTATTTTTTTTTTGCCATAACAATATCATAATCAACTAGTACGAATCGTCAAAACTTCCCTAACATGAATACGAGTGATAACACAGCAACTGTTATGTATATCCTCCACGAGGGACATCGGGTGCTTACGACGTCAAAATATAAAAATCGTATTATGATAATATTGTTATCAGTAGATGACAAAATATGTTGTCTTTTTAATTTGTTGTTTGTTTATGACTTATATGTTATATTATTATAAGTTATTAGTATTTATATAATTTAAAACTTAATAATTAATATAGTATTAATTATATAGTAATAATTCTGTCGGATGATGAAGATGTTTCAAATGAATGTATTGATTTAAATCTAATTGATTTACTCCATAAACACCCGATGTCCTTCACAGGGGACAATCTAATAACTTGTTGAAAAATGGTTGAAAAAAAATGTAAAAACAATTTTGGTTTACTAATGATCCACTGATTATGAATTAGCTAAAACAAAAATTCTAACCATAAAGAATTAATTCTGGGTCTGAAAGGGTTAATATTATGTACCTAAGTGAACTCTGTACGTATGATATAAGTGAAAATTATCATAAATCAATAGGACTATTTTTACGATACTTATCGCGGAACAAACAAAATTAATTTACAAACGGCATTTGAAACACCGTCACTTATACCACCCATGCGTACCTATACTCATATCGTGGACATCGCCTTTGAGACAGACGTGTGCTAGTTACTTAGTAGAAAAATGGCGAGTGCCATCCGTCTTCCTGATATAATGTAACTAGGGAATGCCGAGGGCGGAGTTAGAGCTGGCTCCTTTTTTTAAGGTGTCAAGTGATTTTTTCTGAAAATGAGGTATAAATACCGCACGCGCGCTCACCCGAAGGTTAACAAAATACATAATTTTGAAATGTATGTATTTTCTTAATACAATAATTATTATTATATTATATATGTATATGTATATATATATATATATATAATAAATTACTATTTATTTTTATATTTATTATATATTATATACCCGAAGTCACAATATTTTACTCTTTTAGTTTGCGTATACATGTATTTCAACAACTATGTTGTCATCTTCAATGCGTACCAAAAACATTTGATTTTAACTTTTAACTTCAACTATTAAGTCATTAGTTCATTAACTTTTAACTTGTAACCATTTATAAAACTTTCTTTTAAATTTAACTTTATTAATTATTTCACATTATATCTAAACAATACACAAATATGCATATGAAAAAGACAAAAAAAAATTGTATACTGAATGTAACTTGATTACAGTAGGTATATTATATAAAATAATAATACGAAAATCATAAACCGTAAAGCCGACAACGCCCGTTGTTGCAACTAATGGGAAAATGAATGATTTATCGATAATTAATTTTGAATTAGTAATGAGATATAATTCTACGGTCAAGACATAAAACAATTTTAAATCATCGACAGTCTGAAAATGAATAAAATAAAATAAAAAATATGAAAATACATAATATATAATATTACACTGAAATAAAAATAATAATTAATAAATAAATATACATACGTATTATTGCATTATAATTTATTCTGTAATATAATAATAATATGTAAGTAGAGTATGTAAAATGTAAAATTCAATAAAACCTGTTTTAGTATTATTATTGATGTATTAATAACAACAAATATATATTTTTAAAACTATATACAGTCTTGTAAATAATTCATACACAAGTTTTTAGACAGGACATAAGAGCTCCTAATTAAAATTAAAATAATTTTTAACTATTTCAATGATATAAATTTACAATATTTTTTTAATATTCTAAATACAGTATGGAATGATTTTTCACAAAATTTAATAAATATAATTATAAACACTAAATTAGATTTGTATCGATTAATGTCCATATTATTTTGAATGTAAATTCTAGAAAATATATATTTGTGAATAATATACAAAATATGCATTAGCTTTAAACCTATTAGCACAGATAATCATAGAGGATACCTACAGGATTCCTTAGCGAGAGAGTATAGGTACTCCCAAGGGAGTCTCTTTTCTGTCTCATATTTTGCTCATTTACCAAAAAGTTTGGTAAAAAATATTGACGATGACCTTTTTTTTTGCTTATCTATTTTTTTTTTATTGTTGTCCCGTTTTTAATTTTTAATATGGTCCCCCCCCCCAAAAAAAAAAAATAAAAATTAGAGCTAGTTGCGCCATTGTAAGTAATTTTCGGACCATTGTGATTTAGAACTTTTATAATTTTTCTAATTCATTACAATAATTTGGAATTAGATACTACGGACTTACTATACGGACACAAATCACCTAAACTTAGATTATAATATTATTAATTATTATCAAATATCTACGAAAATATCAATTTTTGTTATTTGGTAATAAAATCTAAGAGTAATGAATAAACAGAAAAAAGAAAATAAACTAACATAACTTGAAATTTGATAAAAACGGACTGATCGTTCTGCTTCACAGGTACAAATATATACATTAAAGGTGGGCCGAAGGGTTCAAAGTTAGAAAAATCGAACCCTACATCATGAATTCGATTCGAATTTAAAAGTCAAACTTGATCAAAGAGTTCGACTCAAGTACAAGTTCGAACTTGCATGAACTATTTGAACTCGAATATTTTTCGACACTAAACTAACGACTTTTTTTTTAGATTATTTACGTCTTCGTTGGAGTTTTTCGTCCGAATTTAGTCTGTGGGCACTACCCCCGTAAATATTTCTTTTGTAAGGCATTGTTTCGAGTTCATCATAAAATTATGTAGTTCAGTTCGGGATCGAGTTCGACATTAAAACTAAAATTTTCGGTCGAGTTGGTGTTCTATTTTAAGCTTCATAGTTCGGTACGACTCTTAAATGTTATGTTCGACACACCTCCGATATACATATACAATATACATATATAGTGGTGCTATAGATTTATAAAAATATACCTAAGGTGGCCATAAAATTGTTGAAATGTTAATGTTTTAATATATTTTAACTCTTAACTAATTAATTTTTTTCCACTAACTAAATAAACATTTTCATTGAATTAACTATCTACAGTTAATTTTCCATAATATACTTGAAGTTGAACTTTAGAACATTTGGCGGGAAAGATTATTTTGAATTCATTATGCATATTTAAAACAAAATTCAAATATAATAATTAATAATTAAGAAATTTATACTTAATACATACCTAGTTAATATTTTAAATAAAAGTAAAATGTAAGAAATTTATTATACTTTTGAAATATTTTTAAGATTGATATTATACTTCGTTTAATGAAAAATGAAAAATAATTATCTTTTCAACCGAGTTTAGTTTTTTCCATTTTTTTCCAATTATAATTTAACGAGCTATGAACTTTTACCCGAAAGATTAAATTAATTTTTCATTCCTATTTCTATCATTGAACATAGGTATTAATGTAAAACCTCTTTAAAATTTAAAATATTTATCATTATCATATAAAATGTGTAATTATTTTATTATGCTTTACTAATTATTTTCTCTGAGGATATTTATCATTTTTAATTTTTGGATTTTAGTATGAATGTCTTTTAAAGTTTTTAGAGTTTTACTCAGTTTTATTCCATTTATATTCTAGGTCTTCTACAATTTTGGAATTGATGTTCTACAATAAAAAATATTTGTCTGAAAATTTAGACAGATAATTTATTAGCATTAAAAGTTTTAAAGAGAGGAATAGTGTGGATAACTATAAAAAGTATTATTCGTTCCTCTACACACCTATTATCGAAACTTTAAATACTTATAATAATTAATAATAAACTGTTTTTTCATATACTGAAATTATCGATATTAATATATTAAAAATTTCAGAAAAACACTTTGTATTGTAATTTTAAGTAAAATATATGGGTTGCCATTTAGAAATATGATAAAACTTAAAAAATAAGAAAGATACAAAATAATCAAAATTCAAATTTTTTATAAAAATGTATTAAAATATGTATATTAAGTTTATAAAAGGACAAAACTTTTGTTCTATTTAATATTTTAAATTTCGTTGTATTTATATAATACATAATTTTCGAATTAAAATATTTAGAGACTTAATTAATTTACTTAATTAACTAATATTGATAAACAAGTCTAATATTAAAATTTTATTTTAAAAAAATTACGAAAAAAAAAGGATTGAATATTAGTTAAACATTTTACGGTTAAAATTTTTTTTTAAATCAAATTTATACAATCGATAGGTAGTTATTTTCAATTTTGATTTTGTATTCTTGAATTTTAATTATATAAAATGTGGAAAATTGTAGCTCAAAAAAAAAAAAAAAAAATTAAAAGATTGGAAAATTGATGGAAAGAAAAAATTTTAAATTTAAAGGACAATTATTTTCGTTTACACAAAAATAGAAGTTTTATAGTGTATTATAAATTTTTAAATTTGAAAGCAAAATTAAATCATTCAATTTCAAATTCAATTTTGAACAAAGATTAGTATAATATTATATGAAAAAATAATGACAACTATGACAACTGTATTATGTTATTTTTCTTACATTTAGCTCCTTACTCCAAAACTTCTTCTTGACTCCTTCTGCCCGGTAAAATGTATGCAGACCTAAATTTTTTTTCTAAAAAATCACATTATGTTAATACCATTGATTTAAATTTAAAATACCAATTCATCAATAGAAATCATAATGCCCTTAAAATAACTGTAGACTGTTTTTTTGAATAAATTGTATATATATATATTGTAAATTTTACAATATACAATTCAATGTAAACAATATTATTCAAATTTAGTAGTATTCAAAACACTAAAATCACTACGTACCTAGCCTATATAGTATTTCTTCAAGGCTAACAACGCTATTATATATAAATTTACAGTCTGAAAGTTATAGGTACATCATTATATTCATCCTTGAACTTGAATCGCAATTTTAAAATCAATTTATTTATGTTCATAATGAATTTTTTTAATCTAAATTTTACATTACATTATTATATATTTTATTGAGGAAAATATACTTTATACACATATTCATGTAAAATATTATATATATAATTTATAGCAATGTAATACAGTGCGCTAAACCAGTTTTTTTTTTTTTAAGAAGAGAATTAACTCTTACCTATATCAATTTAAACTTAACAAGTCAAAAAAAAAGATCAACTTCTAACCTTATCTATTATAATATATTTGATGAACTATACATACATTAGACTTTTTGTTTTATATGCATTTATAGAGAATGTGTATAAATGTAAGTGTAACTAATATGATTCAGTCGGTTTGTCATGTTTCTCAGTAAGCAACAAAATGCAAATTGTGAATTTATAATTATTTTAAATACTATGCATTACTTATAGAAACTGTTACATTCTTTTATCTTATAAATTGAATGAATTCCTTTAATTATTGTTCGTCAACTAAAAGTTAGTTTTCTAATTACTTTATTTACTGCTACGAAATCAAAAAATTACATGTTTAAAGTAGGTATGCCGACTACAATTAATTTGCTTTTACAAAAGTTCTTTACTCCAAAATTTCTGATTTACTCTTCCTTTTCATATACAGATATAAGAAAACACATCATTGTAAAACCAATAGGTAGATTAGGTAGATAAATTAACTGAGAATCTAAATGTTATCAGTTAGGTACCATTAGAAATAAATAAATTTCCGTCATCATATTCTATACAAATAATAAATCAAGTAGGTATAATATTAGATATCTATATGTATATACGTACACCTACGTTTAAAATTTAAAAAAATGTTTATATATTTCAAAATTAATCGAAACAAGTGAATAATTCTAATACATATAGGTAAGGTATAGGTACCTAGGTTCAATTATTATTACTTTTTACGACTTTTTAAAGTTCATGAAATAATTATGAATATTTCAATTGAACTTGTTAAGGTAACTAATATTTATCAAAATATTTAATATAGGTATATTTGGAATTTTACAATGAAAATATTATCATTTAAAAATAAGATAAGAGGGTACAATTTGTCATTGGAATTTTGATTAGATAATTAACATTGATATGCATGAAATATATTCTACAGTTTTGGACAAACTTTTAAAAAATTTTAAAAATAAACAATCAAATGCATGTCTATTAAAAATCAGACTTATAAAATAGCTATTTTTATTTCTAAATAATATCTGTGAATAAATTGATGAAAAACTATACTGGGTATCAAAGTTCTAAACTATGTTCCAAATAGATATAATTGAAATAAACTTAAATAGAAAAATAGGTGAAATAATCAGTAAAGTTAATGTTAACACTGCAGTGTAATAAAAGGAATGGTAATGTAATAAGGGAAGCAAGTTACCATGTATAAAAGTCAAGGTAGTCCGTTAAGTTACTACAGTTGTATATATTATATCTTAATTTCAACTTAACCAATTTTCCCGTATTCAATAATTTAAAACGATTAATTAATTGTCTAATAAACTAATTAACTGTTAACGGCTAATAACAAATTATATAATGTAACATAGTACCTATACTCATTGATGGGAAATATTGTTATTTGAACATTTATAGAACGTTATGTCGTCATTATCTTTCTTGCAGCCAAGGCCGTATTTAGATTTTACTTTCGGAGAGGATCCAAAATATATTTTATAATTTTAGTACATATTGAATTTATGTTCAGCATATAGCGATTCATCGAATTTATGAATTTTGAAAACAGATTGGAATTTATCAACAAATTAACTTATAATCAAATTTTTTACACGTTTTAAATTTTTATATACAATATTTTAATATTCAGTGGGCGAATATTTAATGATTTTCAATAAAAAAAAAACTATTGTAAGGAATAAATATTAAAAATTTAAAAGACTGCCTGAAGTTTTTCAACCTACAGTTTTCAAAATATTAAATATTTTATAAATTTAAAAATGTAAATTTTATTGTATACGGACCACACAATCAACAATGGATAAAAATAGATTTTTTTGTCTGTACCTATATTAAACTCGTCTCAGAGAACCGGCTTAAAAATTATATTTAACAATAGTTACTTATATATACCTACATTTTTTTTAAATAAAATTATGATTACTTTTTTTTGGCAAGTTGAAAAGTTAAAGATTTAAAAAATTAATTTTTTTCATAATATTATCTTTGATGATGCTTTTTATAACTGTATCAATGTTTTTCCGCATACCTATCTATATCCATTATTTCACCTATATGATTGTTTTGACCAGTTTCACTGTTGCATTTAAATCACGATCTACGTAGGAAAGTATATGTTTTTAAAGTGCTGTAATTCGGATATGATTAATAATATTGATATTGATGCTAAAAGTCACTATAGCTTACATAATAAATGTACTTATCAAATGTTGAAAAAATTTCGGAGGGAATCCGGACCCCATGGACCTCCCTTAGATACGGCCTTGCGTGCAGCTACACTTAATATGTCTGTAATAGTAATTCCGACAAAAAAACAAAAAAAAAAAAAAAACCAGTTGGTCGGTTTAAACTTGGAAATGAGTCATGGTAGTGATAGTTGGTGGTAAAATGCTGTCGTTCATATGATATAAAACCGGTGTACACGGCGGCGGCGTTTTTCTAAATTAAGGATAAATTGCCATACCTATCCATACGATATTATTATATGCAATATTGAACGATAAATTTCTTTGCGCATTCGAAAAAACAGCGATAAAAAAAAAAAAAAAATCGATTATTTTAAACCGGACTTTAAATAAAATGTATTACATTAATGCAGTTTGGATACCCATAGATACCTACGTATGTTTGTCATTTTCACGAAAGATAAATCGAAGCCAACTGTAGCAGCCGTATTTATATTATATTATTAGTATAAACTTAAACACTAACCATGTTTTTTTTTTTTTATGTATTATAGTTTACTTACATTATATACTTACATATTATATTGTTATAATTTAAATTAATAATTATTTATTTTTATGATTATTAAATGTTATAAAACCAACAATTTACAACCATAATAAATAGAGAACGGATGTTGATGACTTGTGCATTTATTTATTTATTTATTTATTTTTTTTTTTTTTGACACGTCTTAGATGATGCTTTCCTAGCTAAAAATATAATTCAATAACATACGAATCTACTAAAACTAATTTTTTGTTTTTGCGATTCTTTGAATTCTTTGACTTTTAATTTTTTAGGGCATTTTTTGAAATTTCGGGTAATTTCAATCACGATGACATATCTCTCTTGCAATAATATCAATATTGTAATTAGAAATTTTTGCATCTAATATTATACACATATATTATTCATTATCGTACATACAGTGTTAAATAATATAATATATAGAATTATACACACGTGATACAGAGTTTTAAATAACATAGCATGTAGATTGTTTTAAAGGATAGACCGCACGCTAAATTTATGAAATCATCTGTAGATATAGTACACTATAAAAAGGACAACCCTTGGTTTTGTTCAACTGCAGATTAAATGTACCTATACACAGTGTTATGTTTAAAGTTAGAGTTCCAAATTAAATATAAATTTAAATCAAAACAAATAATCCAGGTTAACTGTAATATTCGTATTATAGGCACCGTTTCCCGCGTGCGTATTCCGATTACAGTACACCTATAGGTAGTTATTGTAATTATTATTACATTCTAAACATAAACGTGATAGGTATGATATGAGTAATTATCATTCTGATAATCACATGGAACAAATTAGTTGAAAATTCGTTTGTTCTTCCACAATACGGACCGTTTTTCTAATCAGATATATTTCCGATGATTTTTGGCTCGAACCACTATATTATATAACTTTCAACGCCCAGGGAACATTTTAAATTGCTTTAAAATCAATGTAATTAAAATTATTTCATAAAAATAAAAAATATAAATTCCAATAATAATAAACAACCACGTGTAACTATTTGTTTCTAAAACTATAGAATATTAATTACCATCGCGAAAATACGATATTTTATAACGATTCTACTGCAATTTTTACTCAAAGTAAAATAATATATTGTCTTGATTTAGTGTGACAATGTGTATAGGGTATAATATAGACATGATGAGTTGCACAATGACGTTGGTATATGGTCTTAAAAACATGCCCATAATCATACAGTGTCTGTCCAGTTAATGTTGAGGTATTGAAAACATTATCGTCAATGAAAAATAGTATAAATATAATCATAATGAAGCCCCTCTTATTATATTTTCCAAAGCTGCAATACATTAATCTAACCAAGCAAAATCATTAATACCAGCAAAACACATCGTAAAACGATGCTCGAGAAGCGTTAAAAATTCATCTTATCCGCCCATATAGTACCCTTAAATCCGTAAATATAACGTGAAAATATTCAACTATTTTTTACTATATGACAAAGAAAATAATTAAAATAGGATTATGATTTTTTCATTTCCTGAAAGTTTGAAAATATTAAAAATGTCAACATATTATATTGAATTGTATATACCACCTATGGGTGGTATATTTTCAACCTAGAAGGCTTTAATCGAGTTAGTACATTATCCATCTTGAAATTGGTTCAATAATAATTACTTTGGTGTATATACTTTTAAAAACAATATAAAACGTAACAAACTTGTACCGAAATTTTTTCGGTTATTTGCGAAAAATGTCCGAATAGCGAGTCGGTAAAAAATAACAACAGGCTTTGAGAAAGCTGTCATTCTCACAATTAAAAATGTTCTGTCTAAAGTAAAAATTCTTTGTCACTATTTTCACTTAGTCCAAAAACTGTAAAGAAGACAAATAATTTTAACGAGAAGTCGTAATGATAACTGATCTTGCATTTTTACCATTTTTACGTGTATTATGTTTTGTTATTTTTGTTTATAAATAGGTAAATATAATATGTGTAACCGTAAACTGTAATTGTGTTTTAAGTATGGAAATTTTATATGAACAATTTCATAACCAAGATGCTGAACAAATTCTTACGTAATTTTTTGTAACATATGTTAATGGTCGTTATAAAAATAAATATAAACACGGAATTAAAATATAGGTACACTATCAAGAACGCTATATTTTCACCTTCCATATGGACCGTGTTTGAATTATAGAAACAGGTATTGAACAAATAATATTTTGGAAGGATGGAAAATTAAATTTACAACACTATTCCGTATCAATCATCCAAATATATGGCTTTTCATTGAAGTTCTACAGATGAACAACTCAAATGCATCTGCTAAGATTTTTAATTATATAACAAGAGTTTTCTGTAATAACTTAGGTAATGATGACAGATTACAAAAGTTTTATGAAAGTTTTTCAACTGTCAAATGATAATATTTTAAATTATTTAGTGTCGTAAGCTATCTTACTAAAATAAAAACAATATTAATTAGGTTAAAATGTCTGTTTTTACATTTTATTGATTTGTATATTTATTTAATAAAAAGTACATTTATTTATTTGCATTTGTATATTGTTTAATATTTGTACTTTTAAATCTTGATTTGAGGGTAAAGAATTGTCCCGTCAGAGAACGTCCTAGATTCTAAAAATCTATATAAAACTGGGAACTTAAGTCAGGCATAATATATTACAATACAGACGTAATAACTTAACACATTTTTACAAGATAATGATATTATTATAATTCAGAACAAAAATAATAATTTCTATATTGTAGATAATATTATGTAATATAATATAGATGTTATTGATTATATAAGACGTTGGCATTACAATAATGTACATATATTCACAAAGCAGCTATATAAATACATAATTTTTTAACTTATAATTAAATTCATTTAACATTTTTAACATAACTTAAAAGTTGATATAAATTTAGCGTTTGCCAGTTAGGTAGTTTTTTTTTTTTTAATATTTCCAATCAGGTTTCTTCTCAAAGTTTTAACTTACCTTGAAATTGTTTACAAATAACTGTTCAGCATTATAATTATTATATTATACTTTATAGTATAATTTATAGAAATTATCGTGGCTATTATGTAATATCACAGATAGGTATAAAAAAAATACCTAAATGGCTGTCTTTTTGATTACTGTATACTGTAACAATAAAAAGAACCACCATTTATAAAATATTCATAATACAAGTGCGGGATCTAAGGGCGGGCGAAATGAGGCATTTGACCCAGGTGTCATTATTTTAAGGCGCAAAATGTAAAATATGAACCAGATATTGTAACACTTAATATTTTAATGATAAATATGTATATAGACGTATAGTATATGATTTATATGATTATGATGTTATCGGCAACAATAATATCTGCGTATAATAGATAGCTGTGTCGAGATACACGGGCGATCGTGTAGATAATACGTACACGGACCAACCGTGTAAACACGGACTTGTAAATTTGTACCAATTTTTACATTTTAATACTTATAATGCAAGGAGGAGGGGGCGAAAGAAGCGTGTGCCCTTTCCAAATTCCAACAGAACTTACAAAGTATTTATAAGTATCCTAATATTACCAGGACTCCTCATTGAATGTACATAATTCCTTATCAGGACAGTAGAGAATCCTGATAGTTCCAATAGAGTCCTCTTGGATATCGAATGTTCGTCCCAAAGAATCCTACTAAGGAATTCTATTTGAAGACAACCAGGAATCAAATGGGAACCAATTAAATTATAAAACTTAAAATAAAGTCAGTCCCACGAATGAAGGGACGTTTGACTGTTCCCCTTCTCCTTGCGGCAGGAGATGATTGAAAATCCATAATAAATTGCTAACTTCGGAACCGGAGATCGAACTGCTTTTGCTTATCCTAGTGCTCGAATCACACACTCTTCAGACACATCATACGTTCACGAATAACTTCTGTTTATTTTCTGTAAATTTGGCAACAAATCTTCATTCCGGTGGTTGGATTCGAACCTCCGACCATCATTTGCTTAACAATTTTTGTACTCACGTTTAACTGATCAAGCTAAGTTTCAGTGATACAAACGTACTTGGAGTTGTGGGTAAGTACATAAATCAAGTAATGGTATATGATTACAGGTACGATAAGGAAAAGAAATTGCTTGAATCTGTGCATTTAATAACAGCCAGAATGGGCTCGGACTGGTTGCAAATGTATTTTACACTAAGTTATATATCATACTAAAAGTCACTTTTTTTGGGTAGTCCAAAATCAAATTTTAGATTTTTTATAACTCGAGAGGAAGTGGACCCAGTACCTCATGGTTTTAGACACCCCCTTTTATTTAAAGCCTCCATCAATGGATGCTCATTGGAGGGCTAATGAAGGGACATGGATCCTCTGGAGAAAACCCAGAAGAATGATTATTAGTAAGTTAATACTGGAGTATATAATATATTTTGGAATCAGTCAGAGTCCAATTTGACTGTTATTATATTTGAAGTGACGATTCAAAAATTTTCCCTCCTACTCCATGCCCATATCTTCGAATATTATTCCACGAAAATGTCTGCGTACCTTTAATACCACGAGACTTTCATTACCGGAAATGAAATATTGTACTAACTGTATAGACCTCGGCGGGAATCCTGAATAGGACATTAATAGGATTGTACAAGGATTCATTTTGCTGTCTGCAGGGTCCTTAATGGGAATCCTGAATGGGATACTACTAGAATTGTATAAGAATTCCTGTTTAGTCTGAAGATTCCCGATGCTGCTAGGGTTGGTTCAGTATCGGATTGTATCGTCCCGAGGTCTTGTCTGGATGGCTCTCCATTAAATGTAACAATAAGTTTTTCTCTTTTCTTTTGTTTTATTATGCCTTTAAATTTTTCATAATAAATTATTCCTCTCAATCTATTTATCTTTATCAATAAACCAAAAGTAATTTCTACGTTATCTCCTATTCTGTTAAGTAGTTTGGCTTTCCTGTACCTATCCTGTTCGCAAGTGTACGATGCCAACTGTACATAAAAATCACAATTTCCGTAAACTATTTATATATACATTATATAATATAGTGTGATAGCCGATAGGTATTCATAGATAAGAATGTTAAGGTGGATGAATGGGATGACTAATGAAAACAAAATACAATTGAGTATAAAAGGTAGGAATGGCATTGATAGTTGTAAATAAAATGAAAGAGAATAGATTGATTTGGCTTGAGAATGTTTTAAGAAAGGAGAATGCAAAAGCAGTAAGATCAGCAAAAGAAATGTTTGTGGGCAAGAGGAAGATTCAAAAAAAAATGTGGTTGAATGTGATAGAGTGATATCAAGAGAGCGGCTGGTGTAAGTGAAGAGGACGCGAAAATTGGAAGTTGAGAAATAGAGTGATCAACCCCAAATATTTTATGGGGAAGATAAAGGAGAGGGAGAAAAAGATATAAACAAAAAAATTATTTCGGGGGTAAATCACTAATGAAAAATATGTTCACTCGATTTCAGATTTCCAATGATTACCAAGTATTTCAATAGGTTTCATGAGAGTTCCGACAAGTTATAAACCGATTTCCACCTGTGATTTACTACTATACTTACTCAGATTGGTCTCTCAGATTGGCATTTGCGAAGTTGGGATCCAATGTAATTTTATTATTAATATACGATTTCCTTTTTTTTATTATATACTATGGCACAACAAATAAAAATAAGTAATAAAAACAAAAAATATAATAGTAAACATTAATAAACAGATTTTAAATTGTATAGCACATGTTTTGACACTTTTTAAATATATTGCTTAAAATAATCTACTAAAAAGAGAAAAAGCATTTCAATATGCAATGTTATAAAGTATTTGAATACAAGTATTTAAATACTTTTTGTGTATTTAAAATAATTTTTAAATACAATCAAGGCATATTTAAAAAGTATTTTAAATACAATTTTTTTATATTTTAAAATATGTTAACTAATGTGATATTTAACTAATATTCACTTAAAGATCATTGAGCTTAAGTTAATTTTAAGACAAGTAATGCACTAATACACTAATACAGTATTTAAAAATATTTTATTAAATTTACATAAAAAATATTATATTTTATATTAAATTAAATTAAATATAAAATATTTAACATTAAGTTTTTTGGATCTTTGGGGTTTAAACTGGTTATACGGTTTACGATTAACAATGGTATCAGTATGTTTACGAGTAGGTACCCACCAATATTTATATATGAAAATAATAATTTAATTAATAATATTTAAAATAATAAAATAATTTATTTTAAACAATAAACATAATTATATAAATAATATATGATTATAAAAAAATGGGTCAAGAAGTAAAAATCGAATAAAAAAGATAAAAGTTAGGTTTGTATAATATATTATACAAAAAAAAAAAATTAAGTAATAAATATGAATATTTAATATAATTTAGAATCTTTCGTTTTTATTTATCATAAAAAAAAGTTACAATGAATCTATATCTATTTCAATAACAATTTTACCAACACAATATTATAGATGATTATATAATTTTATTATAATGTAAACCACGAGAATTTTTAGGTAATTGAGCTCTATAATGATAGTGACGTCGGATCACTAAAGCGTCTGGATAATTTCTCGTTATACTTGTACGTGCGTATTTGAATAAATTATAAACTACACGTTCGGTTTAAGGTCAATCGTTGATTATAAACAGTATATTTTAAGCATGATTCACTCTCGATTCCTGCAGAGGACGCTACGCTCAAATTAATATTGTCGTCTCCACTCAGTGTCTGCAACTAACAGGAAAAAATAAATATAATTACAATACTTAATAATGAAATATTTAAACTGTCAATTGTATGTAAATATTGACAAATATAAAGAGGAGGAGACATTATTTTCGTGTGAACCATGTGCAATTTTTTTTTCTGGAAAACTAATGGTTTAGATTATGAATGAGTTAGCAAATTTTTTTTTTTTAACCATTATATTGGCATTTTTAACTCCAATTTTTACTACATCAGTAAATGAAATACAGAAATTGAAAAAAATATTCAATATCATATAATGTGAGGATACTGGTAAAAGAATCGAAACTTTAAATATCTTTAGAAATAAAAGACAAACATGTTGCTATACAGCTTAAAAATGAAACACTACTTAATATATTAGTTACATAATGTCAATGTTTCGAGTTTATAATATAATCAACATTTATGTTTTAAACCTTAATAAAATCTAAAATGACCAATATATTACTCCGAAATAAGGGAAAACCAGTCATAATAATACTTCATGTAAAGAAATAGGGAATTAAAAAAAAATTACATTTAACTTAAAAATAAAAATACTTATTAACTAAAATTATGTGACCAATGTTTTTAATTTTCTTACATATTTTAAATACAAATGTTAAAAGTAATTATACAATGTTATAAAAACATTCATTATTAAATTTATGTGACATTGAGTTCGGTTGAAAACATATATAGTACCCTCATATAGTGGCCATGGCAAGGTATAGATAACAAATTGTCAAATATTAGATTATTATATATTATTGTTAATTTGAATATTCTACGTCTATATTTATTATTTATTATTATACAATATTTAGATGCAAAAAAGATAAAATGTCATTTTTTCAACAATTTACTTTTTGTGTAGTTACTGCCTTTGCCACTAAAGCAGTGTAAGATACACACGTAAAATATACATAAAATACATGAATAATAAATACATTATAATAAATGTATAAATAAAAAAAATATTGTGATAGATATAAGTAAAAAATTACCAATATTACCCCATTGGTTTTGATCGGTATAACTTAGAAATTTGGTACCCCTGTTTTGACAACCCCTCACCTCCAAAAAAATAAATTAATAATTTTTTTTTTTTGTTAAATTTTAAGGCTCATCGAAAATGTATGGATTGTTTTTTTTTAAAACAAAATTGAATAAAAATAAATGTAATTATTATTATCAACTTTTTCCATAGTCACCCCTCAAAAACTCCCTTCCTAAATACGCCCCTGGAGGTAACTAGTAAATATCATACATATAATTTATTAAAGTGCTGTATAATGTATATATGTATATTATATTATATTATTTATATAGAGTTATTCTAAATATGTCATTTTAATTTCTCTAAATAACGATGTTATATTAACGATGTCCATATCAGCGCCCCTTAATGGGACTCAATATTTTTCGTCTCCCTGCATCCTCATCTAAATACGCCACTGGCTTCCGTATATAACTGATAACTATCATTATGATGATTTTTTTCATATAAAATATCCATAATATATATATATATAATAATTTGTAATATCTATAATATTGATTGTTATTTTGAATGTAGCATTAGATTCCTTGTTTTTAAAACCTTACGTCATTAAAAATAAAATAAAAATATCAATTAAAATTGTCCCTTAACCCTTTCATTGCTATGGACGCGACGGCGTGTCCATTCACTTTTAAAATCAGCAAAAATAGTTATCAACAATGCAATAATGTCATCCGATAGTAAATTTACAGCCGGATAAGATGAAACAAAAAAATAAAAATCGAACCAATATCAAAGAAGATATAATAAGTATAATCAATTTTGTACCAGGGTGCCCAAAACATGATAACATGATAGCCGGATAATATTTTTTTTTTTTTTTTGTTCGTGCAACATATTACGCACCAAAATAATTATGATAACATATGATGTTGATTGTTGATCATCATTGGGTTTTTTTAAAGTTTAAAATTTAAATTTATTAGTGATTTTATAATATATACCTAATATTTAGTACAATAATAAAATGTTATTAATTTAACATTCATCGCTTATATGTCTACTTATATTCATTCATCTCAATCTTCCAAGTCTTTGCCTCTCTTTATAAACCTATTTACTTATTGTATATTCAGTTTTGTACAGATTGTAAATGTTATTTCCAAAAAATAACTGAAAAAAAAAATGAAAACATTTTAGAAACCATTTGCCAACTTGAATCCTCAATATCTCCTTCAACAATGACATAATGACTCAAAATGAAAAACAAAATAATTGGTAAAACTTTATTCAGTGTCCTTGAACGAAATCCATCCCCCAAAAATTTTTTTCAAAAATATGCATTTTGGTGAGCACAGTCGGGTATACTAGAAAAAAACCGGTCAGCAGTAAAAGCGTTAATATTATGTTATTGATATCAACGTTTTTTTTACCCGGGCGCTCATGTAGTTAATACGTACACGGACCTACCCGGTCATTTATTGCATAATGCACATGCGTCTGCGGCCTACACTAGTAAAATATATTATGTTCCAATTTTTACAAGGTCACTAAAGATAACAATACTCGTATATTGTGAACAAATTATTGAACAAACGAAATAATTTTACTTGTAGTAATTAATAATTTGTCGAACTCGTATATTTTTATAGCTATTGTTGAAAATTAACAAACAAATAAAATATGTTAATAAATAAAATAAAACATAAGTAAGTACCTACAACTTTTTTTTAATAATATTAATTAACAAAATAAAAAATATGATATATTACCATTACTTAAAAGTTAAAATAACAATCTTCTGTCTGTACTAAAATTAATGATGTAATAAAATGAAACATAATAGGTACTTCTTACAATAATATATTATAATAATAATAATAATAATAAATGATTCTGAGTGTAACCGATTTATAACAATTTTCCAATATTCATGGTAGGCAGTTTTTCTTTACGCTCTAGAAAACCACTGATAAAATCGAAAATTTATATTTTTAAATACCATTAACCAACTACAATAAATATCTTATCAGAAAGATTTTTATCCGAAAAATGATATTATACTTATTGTCTATAAAAAAAAAAAACTGTACATAATATAAATACATAAAACACTAATCAAATTTTAAAATGTTAAAAAAGTAAAAATGTACACGTCCAAGCGCAATGAAGTCCAGACGACCGGGTAAGAAATATTTAAAGGATTGGACCGTGTACACATTATCAATTATATTATATTTTATTATTAGTTGATAACAAAGTACTCATAATGGATTTTTCGGGAGCAAAATGATATAATTATAGCCCTACATCATATTTTAGATTATGATATCATTTTTTATCAAACCATAAGTATATATTAAAATATAACAGTTTTGTGGAAACTTAAGTGACATTCCACCATTCTTCCCTAAATATATATATATATATACCTATTGTACTCACTTACTATAGATTGACCTAAAAATGACCTATTGAACAATTTTATTTTAAAATAGCATGATTGAACCCTTTTATTAACTTCATTCCAAGCCAATAAAACGTCGTTAAGTTACAGCATATAGTGATGAAAACCAACCAAAACGCCACGATTTAAATTCTGCCAAGTACAGTGTTGGATCTGAAGCTCATTCAAGGGGATTACCAAAGTCGCCTCCCTCAAATCTACCACTGGCGTCATATTTTTTTTCTAAAATATTATACATATATAGATAGATAATGCTATATGAACTGCGCATACGTATATGAAACAGGTCAAAATGTTTTCTAATTTCTGGATATTCATATACCTCCTATACTAACAATATGTGAATAGCCGTTTTGAGTAATTTATGAGATTAATTCGGTCATACCTTATAGAGAATAAAATAAAATATAATTACTTATATCGAATCGAATACTTATCTAAGATACGCGTTCTAATAATTTTTATAAATTTAATATATATTTTATTGATTGATTTCTAATTAATCAAAAATTTGTTATATTTTAAGGCTTATCATAAAATAGCACCGAATGTTATTGTTATATCGCACGACACTAACTATATAAATAAATAATCAATTTTTTAAATTATTTACCTTTCGTATATTGTACGTATATTCTATCATAATACATTATTCATACGAGATAGAATTAAAAAATTCAACACTGCAGGTATACTAGCTGTACGCCAAAAATTAAAAAGACGCATCGGTGTCCTTGGGCTAATATATTTTTTTTATTCTTTACCGTAGACTAAATTATAATAATATTAAATACTAAAAATCAGGACGAGTACATTTTAATTTTGAACGAAAACGAAATAAATTTACGAAAGTTACTTAAAACCATAATTTGTATACCTGTATATATATATATATATATATTATATATATTACTACTATATATTTACAGGTTATAATATTCCAGTTTTAAGATGCCTTCATGACCTACCGTGAACCGATTATTTCCATAATAAAATAAAATAATTTCACTGGTTAAGCCACATGTGGTTACTCCGTGGTATACCTGTGTATTTACTCAGAATTTACACCATGCGACACGAAAGACAAAGTATAGTTGATAGGATTATCAAACTGAATATTTTGAATTTAAAGTCATTCAGTAAAGTTTATTTATTTATTTAATAATATTTCGAATATGTACATTGCACCTAGATACTAGAGTCCAATAATATTAAATTAAGTTATATAATATATATTAGGTACTTATATGGACAGTGGTCTGTGAATATAGACATGAATCGTAGTTTATTAATTTTGCTTTCACTACTTGAAGTAAACCATTCTTTATTTCTATACTAATTTACCATTATTTATTATTTATTTACTGTTCAATTTTAACGATATAAGTATAAAAAATAGTTTATCCTTCCACAATAAAAAAAAAAAGAGATGTAAAATACGCCACTGATAGTACAACAAGCTAAACTATTGTTCAATGAAATTGTACCTTTATAGTTAATCGTCTTGATATTATCATTCTTGATCGTAGTATTGTAGTTCAACCAAAATACGTATAATCTACAATTCCCCGATTGCGATCTCACCTTTACGTCCGATTTGTTCGTGCCATATTAGAGTGAACCTAGTGAACGTAAATATTATTTGAAATCCCGTACCGTTTTTAAAATATATTTGTGTCGACAAACCGGTATAAACAGATATTTCGAATATTCGGTATCATCTCACTTTGTTACATCATGTACCTACATATCTTACACTTTTTTCTATATTCGTTAATTCCGAAGCCCGATTTCCCCGCTATCCATCGAACATCTCGATCAATATTATATTAAGCTTATTTTATAAACGAATATCATCGTTGAAATTGAAAACTCTCGACCGTTGTGATCCCCTTAACCTATCAGTACCACAGTGTTATCTATACTCAACTATTATGTGTCGGGTATAATATTATATTATCTAGCGCGTACGCGCATATAATAATTGTGACACTACGATACTACGATAAAATAAATATATTGTTACACACCCTTACATCTGTGATGTACATAATAATATTGTACTCATGTGAAAGTGTTCACGTACAGGTCGACTTACCATGGAAACGCGGTGTCGTCATATGTTTTGATTGGGGACAGTGCGTGAACTACACGGTCTTTCATTTTTTCCAACACGGTATTTTTTTTAACCATGGTTACCAGACAACGTTCACGAGACCAATATTATAAGTTTGAAATTGTATACTATATCGTACATTATACTAAAGTGAGACGGTATTTTCGGTGTACAGAAATCATGATTTTTAACGTTTCGACTCCAATTGACAGTTCTTACAATACGAAATATTAGGGGTGGTTATGTGCATGGCCGTTAAAAAGAAAATCGTGACGTCAAAAAAAAAGAAATCGACGACCAAAAATGCGAATGCTTCTTGCAAAAAGGCCGTCCATAAATTGCCGTCCGTCGTGTCACGTGTAGGCAAGACCGCGATAAAGGTGGGAAAACAGAAGCCACCGATTAAATCCGTTAGGGAAAATGACGAGATTCAGGTGAGTGTCGAAATTTGATATTTTCTTTTTTTTACATTTCAATCGTTTTTGGGAGTTTCTAGTAGTATTGTTTATTTCAGCCAGCCAGCCACTTAAAATTTGTGAATCTTTCAAAATCTTAATACATACACCTAATAAATGTATGTACAAAATATTTTTTTAATATAAAATATAAAAATTGTATTTTTTTAAAAGTTCACACTACACATGCAACTTGTATCTACTTGTATTAAATTTTTTATTTTTTCGTTATTCTAAATGCTTTAAGAATTATTAGTAGGTAATACCTAGGTACTAAATACTTACATTTTTTATGTTATTAGTAAATGTAATTGTAATAATAATATTATTTACATATTTTACGATTTCGATTCCTATTTCAATAAAAGTAAAGGGGTCATAATATTTAAATATTACAAAACAGTTTATAACAATCATTATCAATTTCGTGAAAACGGAGCAGCAAACACTGTTCTTGTCATTCCCTCCCACAATCACCAACTACACTACACCAGCCTCGCAAGTCACGACCCATAGCTGATTTTACCGTGTAAATAATGTTTACTACTTTTACGCAGATATATGTATGTACCTACTATATATCTCATTATTATTGTGATTCTGTAATCTTAAATCGTAAGTCGTTGTCTCAAGTTCTACTAATTATCAATAACTGGGGCATTTTTTTTTTTTTTTTACTTTGTATGTAGACATCTACGATTGTTTTTAAATTTCAATAAAAAATTGTCAACAGTATTTGAGAAGTACTCGGAATATATTTCAAAAGTATTTATATTTATGTTCGATTACATATTCGATTGGAATACTTATGTATTTTAAATATATATTTTTAAATTATTCTCTCCCAGTCAGTTTATAATATAGAATACATAAAAATTGGAATCAATCTTTTATACCTAATACATTTTGAATCATATTCGTGTTAATGTTATACACTTTATAATTTTATTCATTGAGTTGTTTATAGTTTTTTGGCCCTTCTTAATATTTTAAGAAAATTTGCGTTCACTTGAGTCATATGATAATATATACATTACTCATTAGGTATACATAATATTATATTCTCGTTGCTATAAATATAACTAAAAAATGCATTTAAAAACTAATGATCTCTCAAACGTCAAAATATTATATAGATAAGTACCTAGATTTTTTATTTTTTTTTGATAAAACTTATTTGCAATAAAATAATAGTATTATATTAGAATAATATATGGGTAAACTGTCAAGTAATTAAAGTCAAGTTGATAAATATATAATAATGATTGACTTTTGCCAATGCATTATATTTATTTAAATGCATAAACACATGAGTATATTGAAAATGTGTTGACGCGAGCAATCAGTTGGCCACAATTATATTAATATAAAAACAATGCTAGCAGGTTGGCTTATTTTTCATTTCTATATTATATTATGAAACAATTTTTAAAAACGAAAATCGATACGGCAACTTTGTTAAGATGAAAACCGGTGTGACCTGAATGATTCTTGAATAGAATAACTGTATACATTATATTATTTCACAATGTACACAATACGCGATGAGTATATTTTAAGTAATCATTATAGAGATTTGGATATATTGGTTGTCGATGACCTAAAAAAAGTACCAAAATTGCAGGTCTAAAAAAAATTCCTTTGTCTAAAATATCTAAAAACTATAAAATGACGTTATTTTGTTTTTAAATATTAGACAAACAGTAATAATTTTCATACATTTAATATATAATTGAAAAATATTACAAAAAAAGTATTTCGTAGCTCGTTTCTATTTTGGTTTTTCGCGTGGGATGATGACATTTTTTTACTAAAGACAATGCAAATTTCGTATAAAAAATAACTTAAAATCATGAAATACTGGCTTACTTAATTTAAAAATAAAAAATAGGTTATTAAATGATAAAAGGATAAAAAGAAAAGTCATATACATTTGATACTGTGAATAAAAGTCGAAAAACCTTAGAAGACGCTTTTCTAGCTAAAAATATATTTCCATAAACCAATATATATTTTTAAGTAATTGAGTTGAAAATAAAAATCAACATTTTATTCTTTATTTACGGTTGACTTTTACAAATTAAAATACTCGTATATAAAATATTTAGGCGAAAATACGACAGATTATATAATATGCTCCTGTCCATAACGTCTTTTCACAAAACTAATCTAATAAATTATTATTCTCATTTCTGGAATTTTTAGGAGATTTTTTCATTTTTTTTTTTAGAGTTTTTAGGTCGTTGACGTCCAGGTCTTCGTGTAATAACAACAATTGAATTCGACTGTTGTATATACAACACAAAGTGCGTAATAACACAAAGTTTTCGTATCGCTGTAAGGTCCAGATCATATACACCGTACATATACCATATACGTATACCTATAAATATGAAATTTTAAACTTTAAAAAAATTTAAACTTTTGAAATTTTAAATTTTAAAAAATTTTAAAATTTTAAGTGAATACTTTCCGCCGGCGGTATACTTACCTATAGGTGCTTATATATTTAGTGCGTTGGTATATGCGTATAATAATATGAACTCGTGTCTTAGTAGGCGAAATGGTAATTTTATATTAAAATCTATAACAGTATAGGTACAATATATATCTATGCGCGTACAATACACGATGACAAAATGGCAATAGTCACGGTATATCAACGACCGGGACACGAAACGGCCTATATCCGTATTATATATATAAATGTACAAAATATAATATAATCACACATTGTTGGCATAGCATTATTGTAATACTATACGAATAAAATCGTAGGTTTATGCGGCATGAAAGTCGGATAACACGAAAAAAAATCACGGCAATCGCACGCGGTTTTTGCCGTGTATGGGTCGCATTATATAGGTAGGTAGGAATAATGTTTCTCGCGGTCATAATATCGCAACTATTTATCTGCATTTCATCGTTTCCGTGTTTTCAAATATTCAATTCGCGACGATTCACATATTTTAACGTCGTGTTTCGAATTTCTAGTCGGTATAGGTATAATCGTTACAGTTAGGCTAGCGTTTATGAACCGTATGATTAAAAAAAAAAAAATCAAACTCAGATGCTCTTAGCTGGGTTTGTGTGCAAGAGGACGATAGAGGTACGCATTATTATCAGCATTTAAAACGCGTTCCCTTTAAAATATTTCACAAAATATATATACATATATATACAGTGGAGCCTCGATAGTCCGGACGAATTCAGACCGAGCATCGTCCGGATTACCGATTTTTCCGGATTGCCGGAGGTTTTTCAAGATTACCTACTCAAATGACTAAGATTTTATTTTTAATTTCACCATCTTTATATTTATTGCATTTTAAATTCCGTACTTCTCAGCAATCATACCAATAGTTCTGGCCATTTTCTATTAGCTTAATTATTTCAATTTTTTGTTCTAAAGTCAAAGTTACGTGTTTACGAGGAGCCATTGTAACAAACAAGAATAATAACCACTCGACAAGAAAGAAGTAAACGAACTGACCATCGGGCATCGATTTATTACCTACATATGTAGGTTTATCGATTTTGTCGATTTTGTATTATCGATAACAATATCTTATACATAAATTAATTGGGTTCCGGGAATTCTCGTAAAATCTATTTACGAACAAATGGAATTTTGCCGTCCGGATTACCGCGTTCACCGGATTATCGGAGATCCGGACTATCGAGGCTCTACTGTATATATATATATATATTAATGGGTCAAAATAATTTCTTTGGTTAAACGTATAATTATATTTTATTTTCGAAATTTTAAAATAATAGTCACATATACATACTCGTTTATCAGGAGAGGTGTTTTGAAACAATGTTTTTATAAAAAAAAAATCAGCACATATATGATACACATAAGCGCAGATAACTGCAGATGTCATAAGAAACCGTTGATATTTTTCAAATTGAATAAAAAATTACCAAGGTTTAAATAAATTAAATTAAATTAACGGTTTTACGTATTCTCTTATTTCCCAAACTCTAACATATGCTCAGGTTTGTCGTTCACATATTCTGGGAGTCAAAGACGGTTCTTAATAGCTACGACAAACATATATAGCTACCAAAGTTTTGGACGGGTTTTGGTAACTATATGACCGGCTTGAACTAGAGACCAGACGCCACCGGAGAGATAAATCTTGTTGGCTAACTCATTTGCTGCCTGGGAGTCGAGCCGTGGACCTACAGCTCCGAAATATGCGTTTCGACCACTCGACCACAGTTTACTCCCTATAAAATAAAATATATAAATCATATAGATAATAATATCTTATACCTATAATGATAATGCGCACATTAAAATGCACGAATCGGCTAACATTTTAAATTAATATTCTGCAGTAATTTTTCATTGGCGAAATTCACAACATCCATGATTTTTCTTTTTCTTTCCTTAGAAATTGATACTCATGAAATATTAATATTGATTTTTGAAATAAACGATAGTTTATCCCATAAATTTATGCTCGATATTGAAAATATGGATCCTCGATCACGGTAAAAAAATTTTAAAAATCTAAATCATAAACATTTTTCCATTTTATCATTTTTATGGTTATGCGGAACACTTAAAACTATAAAGAGATCAGAATCCTCCCTATTACGTTTGCTACTTTAAGCCCTGCATACTATAAAAAAAAAATACGTTCAAACTAATTAGATATATTTTGACTAAAATGTAGTTAATCTACTTCTTTTTTTCTTCTTTTTCTTCTATTTCCTTCGCCTTCTCTTTCAATTTTTTTAGGTTTTCAGCATCCTCTTCATTTATACCTACCCATTCATATTACCCTCCATTATATTCCACAACTATTTTTTAGTTTTCCTATTTCTCCCTTTTTTTCAACATAGGTATATTTACTAATAAAAAATTAAAAAAAAAATATATATATATAAACTGCCTAATAACCTACTAGTTTATAACTTATTCGTTTTCACATTTAATAAATTAAATGGAGTAATTTTTTCTATAACTTGGCACCTATATATGTAAATATATGAAATATAAATAATTTTTGTGAATTTTTCTTCAAAAAGTTATTTATAAAGTTAAATTTATATTTTTTCATAATTTAAACATTTTGATTTTTTAAATCCAATAAATATTTTCCGAGTAATTTAAGAATGGAATGGAGATGTACTGTAGTACATCATTTTTAACGAAGTAATAGGTTAAAGTTAAGTGACTATTGACTTTTCAACTTAACTAGATATAATTTGAAGAATTATAAGCTAATGAATAATTATTTAGTTAAAAATCGTTGAATAAGTTGTTCCGTTCCTTCAAAATTTAGTTTAAAAAAATGATTATGTTACTATCATGATCAAAATATATCACAAAATAACTTTTGTCGTGCCTTGATTTTTAGATAATTATAAATAAAAATGTTACATAATTTTAATGGCTTAAGGTATATTATCCATTTTTAATTACAAATAACTTTTATTTTGTTGTTTAAAAGCAAAAAATATTTAATGTTAAAAATATAAGCCTAAAACCACATGGATGGAAGAATTTTGATACATTTTGATTAACTGCGTTTACTGTTCAGTAAACTTAAATCGGGGTTTTAATTTTAACTAATTATAACTAAGTCAATAATTAACATTAATTTGGTAATTAATTCTGGTCTACATACATTTTTGTACTAAATTAGTATGATATATTAAAGTCGTATGTCTATGTCAAATTCAATGTCAATATTCAAAAAACTATAATAAAAGATTTATATTATTTTACCTTTAAACATGAATTCGTATCAAAAAAATTTATAAATAAAATATTCACAGTGCATATACCTAATAGGTGCAATTAATAATTATAAATAAAGCATCAAACTTAAATTACAATATTTGACGTGATTTCTATTTTCTTGATTTTTATTATTTTTTTGTATATATTTTTAATGATATAATAATGTTTAAGTTTATTTCGTTCCAAGATTTGTTACGCTTTTGAAACTCATAAAAAACAAATGATTCGAGTATACTATACTGTATAACTTTTTTTCATCGTATTTACGACATTAGCTCTTATTTTTAGTTGTGTGTCTATTCGTGTTTTATTATATACATGCGAATCCTCAGAAAAATACTAAAACGTTTTTTTAAGTCTCGTACGACGCGGCGGTCAGTAACTATATTTATTATGTGGTCAAATCAGATTAATTTATACTTGCGTGATTTATATGTATAATTTTTTTTTTTTTTATTACAATTATGAATAATATATCCATTTAAACATATAATATATAACAGCAACCACAGTGTTAATAATAATACAAAATTAAAATTTAATAAATTGCAATTTTTTGTAAAGTTATAACATAGTTATTGATTCAATATACTCGTAATGACGTAATATAGTATTATTATTATTATTATTATTATACTCATTGCATATAGTTTAACATAAGTACATATTACACATATTTTTAAACATTTTTAATAAAGATTATAACATATTTTCATTTTATTTTATAATGTCGTTTGTTCATGTTTTACATTTTGACGTGTTTTATATAATATTTTTATGATAGGTTGAAAATTTACATCATCCAATAATAATGTCATTCCGCATAAATAATTCAAACAATAATAAGTAAACACCTACATAACTCGATTTTTATTATTTGTGATATTTTCCAACAATACATATTTTCAGTTTTGTGATGAATTTTGATGATGAAAATTTCTAAACATATTCAGATACAAGTATACAGGTATACGAGTATATATATATATATTTATATTTAAACATGCACTTTTTATGTGCTTATAACACAATACACCTAAAAATTAAAAAAAAATACTTATCTCTTTAATTCTCGGCTAAGATAGTGTATAATATTATTATTTTAGATTTGAAAACAAAGATAAATCATTACATCGAAAAACAATTTTGAGTAGTTCGGTACTAACATTTTTACAGATTTAAAATATTTTAGTCATTTTTAGTATTTAGTTTTCTTTTACTCTTTTTTACCTTAAAGCTCATATATGACTCAATCTACCCTAAAAATTATTAACAGATAAATTAAAAACTAAAATTAAAAACTAAGGCAGATCCCAAACACTTGGAAGAGAAGGCAAAGAAGAAGAAGATTATTGCGAAACCAAGAGGTCCTTCACTTTACTCAGAATTTAAAATATTTTAAATACATTTACTTAATTACTTATATACTTGTATGTAATATTTGATATAAAATTTAACTTTTTATTACAAAAATCGTTATTATTTACTAAAATATAAAATAATATTAAGGCTTGAGTTCATGTTACGATAATAATTAATATGTCATCACTATGAAAATACTTAGAAAGTTTTAGCACATATATGGACTGTAATTTTTCCATATAGAAGCATAATGTTTTTAAAATTTTTTTTATTAATTTTTTCTCGTCAGCTATTTTTATGTAGTGGAAAACGATTTCCCAAAATTAGATATGACAATTCTGTCAATGAATAATAATCGAATTATTCAATTTGATATTATTATTATATGTATGTTTTTATATCTAAAAAGTATTACCAATTATATTATTTATAAATAAAAAAAAAACTCACGAAAGTCTGTATGTACAAAAACAAGTGGTCTATATTATCATTAAAAGTGATAGTAATAATTTCAATGATAAATCTACCAAAAAAATACGTAAAAAACGATTTTATGAAAACAATTAATTGTTATTTATTAGTTATTAATTATTATTATATAATACAACTATACGTATATAATATAAATGTTAATACAAGGTTAAACGTACTTTAGGTACTTAGATTATTATATTCAAAGAATCTGAAAAATGTTTAGTTATAGTTTTTATGCTTAGCTATTTATAGTTTTTTGACAACATATACTATTATATATATGTTATAATAGGTATTACCTATATGTTTTTCAAATGTTCACTGAATAACTTATTGACCTGGAAATCATTTTTGGTTTTAAAAATATAATAATAAATTCTGTGTCTAAAAATATGAGTAGGTAAAGAGGTATATATTCATACAGGTACCTATAAAACATATATACAGGTATACGTACTCATATTGCTTATTTCTATCTGAAAATTTTACGGTATCACCTTTTTTATAATCTACGAGCTTGATATTTATGACGTTTATGTTTATATACGGAAAATTAGAGGTGCGTAAAACACAGGAATACATAGAGGAGAAATAGTATATATCACAGGAAAATATTGTATAGGGATATATTTTGCACAGGAAAAATAATAACGGAAAATATATTACACGGGAAAGTAAAATTCAGGAATCAGATTACACGGGAATATATTACACAGGAATGTTAAAATCGGGAAAGTATATTAAACAGGAAAATTTCACACGGGAAAAATATTATACGGGAATATACAAATCAGGAAAGTATTAATCTGTTTTAAGTAGGTAGTAGTAACTGTTTGAGTGTGGTGATTTCTTTACTTTTTTGGAATAGGATAGCACACTTAAGTTTTCAACGTAGTGAACTCGAAACATAGCATATAGGTAGAGGATACATCAGCGTGCACACATTAAAATGTCTCCTCCCCTTTGTTCTTTTTTTTTGGTTTTGCTATAACTGATGTTATTGTTATAGAAAATTTATCCCAATGAGACGCATTATGTTTTAGGATGCTCAAAGAAGTACGCCTAGAAAATTATCTCTAAAAAATCCCCACAGGGAGTTACATTTTTCAAATAAAGATAAAACACTTAATTTTAATCATAGTTCACTCAGGCGCCATAGATGGGTATATGCACCCACAATATGCACTGTGGCGGTGGATTCAACGATTATTTAGTAGCACAGAAAATCCCAGGGGAAGGGGAATGTTTGAATCACCACTGCAAATCAATATTAGTCAAGTCGGACTTGGATTGACATCAAAGTGTATTATACACTCCGGTATATTAAATACTAAAAATAAATTTTTTGGGTATTCCCCAGAGGGGGACACGTCCTTCCCTTAACCACCCAATGGGTATCCATGGATAGTAGCTTTAAGCAAAAGGGGGGGGGGACAGCCAAAATTATGAGACACTATATCCATTTACTCTTGAGTTGTGAGCTATTCAAAATTCAGTTTTAGACTAGGTAACCAAAAAAGTAACTTATAATATGATATATATATACCAGAGTTTACAATACATTTTGATCCATTCCATTCACGTTCTGATTGTTATTAAATGTGCTGCAGCTTATATATAATATGTGGGGTAAGCTATCATTAAGTTGCTCCCCCTCCCCATTCCATTTGAATTTTTGATTGTAGGAAAATGGTGGCAGTACAAACAAATGTAAATGCAGTATAAATTCGGGTCTTTTTGAGTTTTTAAGGTATTGTGGGGTGGGGGAAGGGGTACCCGATGAGATCAGTAAAGTATCTCATTTTGTAGCAGCGTTATCGGCACTCAAATTTTTCGTTTTCGACTACGCAAAAATTTTCACTTTTGATGTGAAACACAGGGAGATATGGTCTAATAATTTAATCCAAATCACTTTCCTACGGCATTTTAAATTAGGGGTGCGTAATTAAAAATTTCATAGTTAAAAATTAATCTGCAGTATAATCACTGTATCATAATTTTCCCGCCTTTTATTTTTCCACGCAATGATGTTCCTGTGTCATACTTTCCTGAAATGTTCGTTCCTGTGTAATATTTTTCCTGACTTATTTTCCCACGTAATATCATTCCGGTGTAATATTTTCCCATGTATTATTTTTCCGTGAAATATTTTCCCGTGTAATATTTTCCTGTGTTGTAAAACCCTCGGGAAATTTTGGATTACCAATACAATATTATCTCTATAGCCTTATAATATATAATGAAAATTTCTAATCCTGGTAATTGCGATTTTTTTAAAATAAAAATGTTGAGAATATTCACAATAATAATAATAATAATAATAATAGGTACATGGTATAATAAAAAAACGTAATTGTTTTTTGTGCATAAAATCAATACATTTCACCAAGAATCTGAAATAATTAATATATGTACATATCGAGTTTATGGAAGAACCGATGTTATTTTTAAACCGTTTTGTCGTTAATGATCTTCTGCACGTTGTTCTATATAGTCCATCTGCAGCAATATCGTTGTCGTTGGTATATATAAATTGAGTAAAAAAAACACCAAATAACAAAAACAAACAATTTGCGATTTCACACGCGAGATTAATTTTCTATAATATACAGCGGTGACGGTCGATAAAACTCTGAACGTTTTGCGCACGTTCTTTGATAAACCACAAACGATTACATAATGTACACATACATAGTAAAAAAAAAAACCAAAAAACAACAATTATAATAACAAATAACACTAATAAAAACTAACGGAATCTAAAATCGTATATAATTACGACCGCGACGTCCATCAATCGTTGCGGGCTTGCTTATGGCGGGCGTCATCCATCAAATCGCTTCGGCCTTAGCCTTAATATAGTTAATAGTTAATAGTGTTTACTTCAGACGTGATTAATTTTCAGGGTAAAGACGTTTTTTTTTAATCTTATTCCATATTATACACGCAGCACTTTGTTTAAAAATAATATTTTATTTACATTGTCATAATAAGTAGGTACCAGCTATCTCAATATAATTGTAAAAAAAGTAAGAAATAATAAATAATGTTATAATAATTATTATTTCATAAAATATATTTAAAATTCAAAAATTCAATTTTTTAAACATTCATATTGTTTTTTTTTTTCATTATTATTATTCAGTTGTAACCTAAATGATGACCTACGGTCGAAATTAGTTGTTACCTACTTATACCTAATACTTTCGGCACATATTATTTTTTTGTAACATATATTTATTTCTATTTAATAATATTTTATACTTGAAAACATTTTTAAAATTAGTTTAGCAGAAATTATATTTTATATTAAACGTATTTGACTTGTAAATAAATCCATATTAATGTTATTGTCCATATTGAAAATGTTTCTTTTAATAAAGTTTTTAAAACCTCATAAAAGATTTTTAAAGATTTCGATTGAAATACTTTTCATGTAGGTATTATATCCAAACCTTGGAAATAGGAATAAACGACCAGTGGCGCACACGAAGGAGTACAGGGGTGTCAGTTGAAACCCCCCTTATATTGGGTGGTGGGTGGTAAACTAATATTATTCCAACATTTTGTTCGCAAACTATAAGATAAGTTATTATGAATTTAGGTATCCAAATTAAATACGAAAATTGTTTGGGTATATTTAATAGATGTTGTAAATGTATGTTGACACCCTTTGGAGAAAATGAGTGTACACGCCACTGTAAACGACTTCAGTTATAAACTATAATTCAAATATGAACTCGGTTCAAAATTAATTTTAAGCGAAACACGAATTACTTCATTTTACTTTTGAGGCAACTGATATTGAATAATATAGTTTATATTATCCATTGAACTTGAACTTTAATTGAATTATTATTTATTGATTTATTATTATAAATACCGATATTTCAATTTATGCTATTTCTAGAGAGTATTTTTACTGTTATTTAATAAAATCAACACATCGATCAATTTCTAACACGCTACAATTGTGATGTGTATAATTAATATGAACTAATCTGAACCAATTTGCGTTTATGGAGTGAAGTCAATGATAACAATAATTACATTTTAGTTGAAATTGATATATAAAAAAAAAAAAAAAAAATATGTACCTATTTGATGAATGATCGACTATTTGAAATTAAACGAAATAATTTATTTGGAAAAATGAATTAATTCATGAACTTTTATTATAAATTATTTTAAACGGTGTAGACACTTCATATTTTAAATATAGACTTTCCGAGTTCTGTTTGCATTATCTCTGCTTTAGTGGTGATAGGGAAGAATTCTGATAATAACAATAATATTATCACTTTTATTATTAATATTATTATTATTATTATTATTATTATTATACCGGGGACCCTGTAGTGCACACGTGACTTATAGCGTCACTGCTGCGCTTTACATACACCGCGGAGCGTGCGCCGCCTCGTTATTTTGGCAGTCGGGCCGAATCGGTCGTACCGTTTGCCAAACTGTCGCGGTCGTCGTCGTCGTCTTCGTCGTCGTCGCCGCGGTTGTTGTCATTCACGATTTTTCCGTTCGACTTTTACGATAATAATAACCGACCGGCCGTTTTTTCCCGTTCGAGTTCAGTACAATTTATTCATATCAGTAGTTAGTAGACAGATTAATAATATTTCACAAACATTGCCCGTTTTCTTGTTCCTTCTCCTTACTCGTTGCAGCCGTTTCGTTAATTTTCGTTTATTTTTTTGTTTCCATAAAATACGTTACAGACCATAATGGTGGTTGCTGGCGACGATCATGTGCTAGACGTGCTGTTGGACCGGTTGGCACCGCTTACGACTCGGACCACCGAGAACCTGGAAAAGATCCGGAGAATAGCGCACAAGATCAACGGCCGTGTCAACAACACCGGTAATGTTTTTTTTTTTTTTTTTTTTTATAATACTTAGGTACCTATGTATATAATATGAATGTTTTAAAATTGATAAGAATAGTTTTGATAATTAGAAAATACTTTGATAACTTTGTTTTATTTGCTCAAAAAATTATTTCAAAATATTCTAATAACATAGATACAAAAAACTTTACAAAAGAAATTCCGCCAGTTAACAAAAAAAAATCTATATTCTAATCTATCTATATTCAATATTCATTAGAAAAAAAAAATATAGGTAATAATAAATAATAATAATGCTATAAAATATTTTGATATCGTCTAAGTGCAAAGCTCATAAGGTTCTTACTTCTTTCTATAAAGTATATCTAAGAAAGTCATTAGAAATCTATAGTAGGTAAACATTTTTTACATAAATAATAAGTAATTTTTACCGCGTAAATTACCGTTTCATTGGTATTATGATTAGGGACATATAAAAACATCGAAAATAACTATTCAAAGGTAACTTAATGTATGAGTAGAACCGTATATTTACCTAACATTTTCACCAAAACAAATAAATAATGCCCAAAGTAAATAATAACACTAATAATACATTCCCCTAAAAAACCGTTTAAATTTCAAATTTTGAATTAAATTAGACCGTATATGGTTTGGTGACCATCGCCACTGCCGTCGAGTAATCCGGAAAGGGAATTTAATATCATTTTCGACACAAACGTATTTAATGAAAAATAATTTCGTATACCTACCGCGGTTGCGTAATGATATAGGTTAACTACATAATGTTGCCTACTCTGCCGAAATATAATTTAGGTAAGTATGTTAAAGTTCGTGGAAGAAAACTCCAAAAATCGGAATGACTTTTAAATTTATTAACATGTGATTTTATAAGAACATCATGAATAATCAAATTTAAACATTCAAAAAAATTTACGTATTATAAAATCAACAAAATAAGTACGTACCTACTTAACTATCTATAGTATCTATATTTGTGGCTATATATATATAAATGAATCCCTATTTCCCTTGGTCACCCCATAACTTGAGAACGCCTTTACCGATTTCATTCATCATTTTTTTTTAAAGTTTTCAAATACTTTGTAAAAGGTTCTTACGGAAAGAAAAATTTTAAAAATTGGAAAATTTCAGAAAACTTAACGACTATTTAAACTTCGCGCGTTTGACAGTTCAGTTAAGTGATAAATTTGTATAATAATAAATTAGTTTATGTAATATTACTGCGTGGAGTTCCGGCATAAGGAATTTTGGCGGTGAAATCAAATTGGTAGTATATAGGTAGGTGTTTCAAAATTTGGTTCTTCAAAACGCCACCAATTAGACGTAACAACTTAGGTCGCAGAACTCGCAATGCTGCGAGTCAGAGATATATACGATCAAGTCAAACTGACGAGCAACGCGAAATAGAGTGGAACGGAATCGAAGTCAACAACGTAGAAATGTTGCGTTTAATCTCCATCGAACTGCATTCAATTAAGACGTAGCAATCGATCACAGCAAACCGTTGCTATTGGACCAATGAACGTTGTTTATGGCTCGGGCAGGACAACGTCTGTCGGGTCAGCTAGTTATAATATTGTATTTTATGAAATTTTTTTCCATATTATATAGGTAGGTAAACAGATCATAAAAAATTATATAAAATACGAGCTTATTGCAGAGTAGAAAATAATAAATATCCAGTATCTATAATACATATATATTAGCTACTTTATATACTGGGGAGACACCGGGGATAGTTGTAACTCGGGGTGAGTTGTAACATTTATTTGTAAATTGTTTCCATGACGTTCTAATAAATGGCAATGAATTCACAGCGAAAAATTATAATGTTTTTAACTTAACATTATATAATTGTATTATCGATATCGAAATTATCGAAATCATCATTTTGCATAAGCATTAAAAGTGAAAAAAATCTAATTTTAAACCTTTTATTTAGCCATCTGATTATTATTATTTTACTATCTATAATCTGTAGTTGTAATTAAATAAAAAATTTTATGCAATTTTTGTGACAATAATGATAATTTGTGCAATTATTAAATTATTTCTTTAAGGCAGCTCTCTGCTGGCGATTTTTACACACCGGAAAGACCCATATTTTGTCCATGGTAGCCATTGATAAAGATTTTAAAATTTAATTTAAATTTGATGACCACTACTTTTATATAATCATATAAATTGTATTTATATTATAATCGACTTTTTACTATTTTAATATTTTCATGATTTTAGATTCTGAGTGAATAGCGAGGAATGTATTGGTTTTTGTGATAATTTGTGTTCTTTTTTATGTCTGTACCCAAAAAATCTATAAGAGTAAGTGCTCCGACCATTACATGTAGTAATTTACTACTTTCTGGTAACAAATTGTATGTAGTTGTTACTTTAAAGAGGTCATTTTTCGATTTTTAAATTTTTTCGATAAATGAGTAAGAAAAAATTATAGAAAAATTAGCATAAAAATCGAAAAATAAGATTATGATAAAATCTTTTATAACTCCGAAAATATTGATACAAAAAAATATTCGAACATTTTTACCCATTTTTAGGCTATTTGTAGCAATATTCAAATTTAAGACGTTTAATTCATAATAGGCTTAATTTTAGTTTTAAAAACCTAAAAATTTAATATAGTGTTAAAAATATGCTATTCTAGCTACGTACAATATTTTATGATAACCATTTCAATTTTTTTTTTTTTTTTTTTTGAATACCCATTTAATTTTTCAACTTTTCGATATGAAATGAATTCGAATTTTGGAGAAATAATGAATCTATTAATTTGAAATTTTCACCAAATACCTATATTAAATAGCACATTATGAAGATAAAAAATTTTGGAAATTGTTTTCCAAATGTTGGGCTATTTATAGAAATTTTCAATTTTGAGTCATTTAATTCATAATAGTTTTAGTTTTTGATTTTAAGACCTGAAAATTTAATATAGAATTAAAATTACATCGTTCTAGCTAAACACAAAAAAATTTAAAAATCGATACGTATAATATATTATTTTGGTATGAAATGTGTTTGAATTTCGGGGAAATAATAGATCTAAAAAATTTTTAATTTTTACCAAAAACGTATGTAAGTACATTATGTAGGCAAAATTTTTTTGAAAATTTTTACCCATATTTTGAGTTATTAATAGCAATTTTCAACTTTGAGTCACTTAATTCATAATAGTATAACTTTTTATTTTACAGGAAAATTCGATTTTTGGAACTTTTTTAAATATGTATTTTTTGATCAAAAAAAGTAGTGGTGAAGTCAGAATTTGGCGGTCGGACTTGGTTTTAAAGTTACATCAAATTGGAATTTAAAGATTTTATCATATTCGTTTAAGAAGTATATTTGTTTATGTTTTACAACAGTGGTCTACGTAGTCTAATGGTGTCTGACGGTTGTCATACGCGGGTTCACTTTTTAACCAATTAATTTTTTGTACTTTTTCAAATATTTATATAATTAGTGTAATTTGCAGTAATTATCAAATATATCCACTGAGGCTTCGATCAGAATCGTTTTTTTTTTTTAGAAAAAAATTATTCAATATTGCTTTTAAAATGTTATTGGTGTGTGCAACACCGGGAGTTATTATTAAATGAGTAATAGTAACGGGCTTCTACAATATGCATACAAATATCCATTTACACACGCACACACACAAACAGCATTTTTTTATAAATTGAAAATTGCCTATACATGACCCCTTAAAGTTAGCCCGCACAGAGCCACCTTAATGGTAATGAATATTAAACGTTTTAGATTGGGATGAAATTTAATGGACTGAGATTAGTCGTAACACCTACTTATTGGTTGTATTTCTTATTATTTATTTTAATAACTTAATAGTTTAATGACATTAATATTATGTACCTATTCTTATTTTATATATATATATATATATATATAATATAACATAATAGCATATTATGTTTATTATTATTCCAATGTACATATTAAATAGATAAGACAGTTACAATAAACATTTAAAGGTAATAGATCAAGTTGTCCCCCAACGCATATCACACATACATACTCGTAAATATAAATAGAAAGTTAACGAACACAAACTGATAACTTTTCAAGTGAAAAATGAAATAAATCTTCATTGTTTATAGAATTTTCCAAATATATTAAAATATGAGATGGAAAAAACAACATGTATTTTTTTCATATCATGACCACCTTTTTCAAAGAATATATAGCCAGTGCCTACTGTACTTTGCTGTTACGTTACGTCTTTACTTCACGTTTTTTTAACTTGGAACGGCATGCCTACCTACTTTTCTGAAGTTCTGCTTGATATTAGTATTAAATAATGATAACTGATTTAACGAATATAGATAAAATTATTTCAGCTCAAAAATTGGAGACGTTTTTATATTTATGCCCTCTCCTGTGCATGTGCGAGGAATATCGAGTATTCCTTTATGCGGTCCACCGTTCTCTCCATACTCGCATAGGGTGCCTGTGCTATTATAGCAATTAAGCTAAATTTTAGATGTTATCATTTGCGTTTTTGTACATCTGTCCTAATTTTGTTTTGAGTTCTCCACTTTGTCCATTTTTCGTTAATAATATAATTTTTTTTTAAATCTAATCCGTCTTTGTGCCTCTATAAGAACTGGCATGTTTCGTGTATTATTCATGAAATTTTTTCTAGATTTAAGTCATCATTTCTGTACTGTTATGCCATACATTAGATGCCAGGTGTCTGTTTCGATTTTGTTTCTCTCCCAGTCGGAGTTGATTTATCTTCTAATCGATGTTTTAGACATCCTGTAATTAGACGACCAATCACATTAAGTGTAACTTCCATTATTTTTTTATGTGAGAATTTTACCTATTAATTATCATTGTATTACTATTATTATTATTTTACCTATTAATTTGCATATTATACCGTTTCCAGTAGAAATTTCATTATGAGTATTTTCGCAATGAGTTTTATAGGCAAGTAATTGGGTAGTAATATCACAAGATATCTATGCCCTAAATTATTATGTGTTATATATTTTGGTCTCAAACCAAGTGAAATTATGTTTTCGGTTGGCTTTTCCGTTAGGGTAGAAGAAAATTTGTATCTTCAATGGATTATGTTTGAGATATTTCTGTAGTATATACTGAGTTGTTCTAATGTCTTCATTAATTTCGATTCAACGACTTGGAACTACTCGTGTTGAATCACAACATCAGTATCTTTGGGTATTGATAGGTTGTTCATGTAAATATTTAACATTGTAGGAGCTTGTTCGCTGCTTTGAGATAGCCTGTTTATAGAGCATCCATCCTCATCTACTATTTTTCCATTGGTGATTAACGAAGAAAAACCCTGTTACTAAAGAGGAATTCTATGATCATAACGAATTAGTACTTTTAGTAGTACCAATAATACCTACAATGTGGTCTCATACGATTTTTTGAGCAAAAGTCTAAGATTTTCCATATCATAGATTAGTCAGGTTCTCAAAAATGACACAGATTAAGTACTGGTCCCGTATAAGACTTTCCGGGCCGGTTGGTTTTTCATTAATCTGTTGTCCAAAATATATACTAATCGATGAAGAAGTATGCTTTCGAAGATCTTGTATGTATGGCACAATTATAATATTGGGCGGTAGCTCTTAAGATCTTCTTTGTCTTTCACTGGTTTTGGTAGTGCGATCATTTTTGCTTCTTTCATATTTGTGAAAGTTTTTTTGACTATGTTGACAAATCGAGATAAAAATATGATAGTAAATCATTATTATCAATTGGATTTTAAGCATAAAATATAAGTGATACGTGAACATTTACCTCCTATGACATCCCTTTTTCATAAAAATATTCAAGCACATACCTAAGACATTTTCGTCAAACAAAATAAGTATCAATTATCATCGATTTTATCATCGTATTAATTAAATATCGAATTTTAACTATGGTAGCTTTTCATTAGTCTCAATTTTCCAATGTTATAATTATTTCTATAACATTGAAATTCAGTTTTATTTAAGAGGACGTGATACCCATATATGCCCTTTCCGTCTAACTAAAAATATACTAAATTTACGTTTATCATTTGTATCACAACTTAATCATATTTAGTATTTAAGTAAATTGACATACCTATTAGTTATTATCAAATTTATAGACGATATTATTATCTATGCCCTAGAGTCAACCTTTTTCCGAAATTTTAATTTTAAAGAAAAAATATCTATTTTAATTAATTAATGAAACAATTTAAATTAACAAAATGAAAAAAACTTGAAAAAGGATGATGCTACAACAAAGATAATGATCAATTTCAACAATTTGTAGAATACTTACATGAAATTGGATTATTTTTGAGTGACAATCAAAATAATTACATGGAATTAATTGATTTAAATCGGCTTTGGAATTTAATATTTTTTTACCGATTTTTGTTTACATCTAAATGAACTGAACTTAAAACTACAAGGTACTGAAAAACGCTTAGATTTCATGTTAAGTGTAATAAAAGGTTTTTAAGTCAAATTAAACATATTTATACGTGATATAAAAAATTGTAAATTTAAGTATTTTAAATACCTATTTAAAAAAATTCTTATGTAAAGTGAAATTAATGAGACTATCAAATTATATGAAAACATAAATATGTTTTTAAGTATTATAAGACAAACAGTTCAGCAGTTCAAAAACAGGTTTAATTATTTTAAGAAATTTTAATTCAGTATTAAATTTTACAAATACCCTGATACTTGCGATATCGATGAATTAGATTTACATTATTTTGATTGGATGAATATTTGATACATTTGAATTTGAGTTAGTCGATTTACAATCTTGTAAACACTTGTAAACATATAATATGCAAGACAACTTATGGAACAAATAGTAATCAACCATCTCCAAGGAAACGGGATGAAAAATGCAGACAATGAAATTCGTTTCCGGATACATTTTATACGCTGAAAAAAGTAGCTCATTCCGTGCTTTTCATTTTTTCGTCAACATACGCTTGTAAAAGTTTATTCTCCATAATGAATTTAATCAAATCATAAGAAATAAATGCTTTGACCGATGAAACCAGGGCGTCTCATGTTTCACTAAAAATTGCAAATTGCACTCCAGATATCAAAACTTTATCTGCTAAGAAACAATTACAACAAAATTCACACTAAAATATAATTATAATTTTTAATACATAAAATTCAATTTTTAACACCTAATTTAAAGGTATTATATAAATTATAATTTGTAAAATAAAAACAAACGTGTACATAATAAAATATATAATATATATTATGTATCTGTAACTTTATTTTTATCCTTAAAAAATATATTTTTTTCTTATTTTGGCACGTGAACAATTCTTAAAACCTTAAATCTTAATTGGAAAAATTAGGCACTTGACCCAAAAAAGGTTCGCTACCCCTCTCTCTCTATATATATATATATATATAATATATATATATATACGTATAGCATATATAACACGTGTAAAAGTCAAAATGCTCAACATTTCATTTGATTTAAAATTTTTCAACTAATTTTGCTGTATCCAAAAACAAAATAAAATAATTAAAATTACTCAAAAATATATATAGGTAAATTTCTCGTCAAAAAAGTTAAAAGTTTTACAAAATCACAATAAAACAATATATCGAATCATAGAAATGAGCTCCTCTGTCCTATTTCGACAGTGCCACTAGTGGAATCTTCTACTGGTGTAATCGTTTCAATCATAATATTATTTTAGATAGGTGGTGGAAAGTATTTCCACGTTACTTTTGATAACAAAAATAAAAACAACCAGCCGATAAACATTATCATATTTGATCACTACTACAACTTGAAAATGGCTATACTATATATACGCCTATATATACGCCAAATACCACTAATGTAAATAATTTAAAAGTAGATTAAATTATGATTTTTATTTAAACATTCATAATTGTATATTTTATGATTTCGCAAAAGTAATTAGAAAATGAATAAAATAAATTAAATTATCAAAATTAAACTTTGATTTTGAATTCTAAACGAAATGAAACTAAATATCTTCAGGTATTACTTAAGTATCCTTACGTAATATTATATTCACGACCATAATAATCGGAATACCTTTTGAACACTTAAATACTTTGTTGATTAACTTATTATTAACTATTGATTATAGTTATTTCATAACATGACATAAAAATGAAATATGTGTATTGTATAAATATTAAATATAATATAGATTATTTTACCATTTACAAAACGAAATTACTAATTAAGTAATAATACTTATATCCTCATAATTGTATACCTATTTAGTGTGATATATTTATTGTAGGTGAAATTGCTTGTATCTGTTTTACATCAGTTTTAATTATTATTTAATTTCCTAAAATAAAATTACCTAATTTTACTACTATTAGCTATTTACCAGAACTTGGTCAACACGTACGATGTTATCTATGTCAGACTGTAGAATAATAATATTATGTTGTTGATAATACATTTTGAACCGTTTAATGGTTAACTATTACGATTTTATTAATTACAATATATTATATATATACAATATTAATTAATCAAAGTATAACTTTGATGTGATTTTTAATATATTTTGTATTTTTTGATTTTAGATAAAAACGTTAAAGCTAAATCGTTGAATATGCTTCGGAAAACAAAATCTGAGAGAATGGTAGACATCGTGAAATTATTCGAAGTAAGTTTGATATAATAGATTTATTTTTTTCATACATATTTTAGTAAAAAATTAATTATTTATTTTGTTTGGACAATTATTGCTGATATTTTTAACGATTAACAACTATAAATTATATCTATATTTACTATAAATACAAATTATGTAAATAATAAAATAATAATATAAGATTGTACTTATTAAATTCATATATCACATTTTTCCCGCTCCTTAAAAAACTATTCTGCAAAATTTAAATTTGCAGATATAAATATACAATAATATGTGGTTCCCAATACTTTAGACTTTACATAATATTATTTTGTATAGGAACGTAACTATGGATTTAATTCAGAAACTTGAGCTTATAACTATAGTATTCGTTAAAATGTATTTTGCGTACATATTCTTGACAAATATTCGAATACAGTAATAGGTACCTATTTATATTTTAATACTTATAAAGTAGTTTGATGGAATTCTAAGTACGCTTGTTTAAGAGGATGCTATACACCCGCTTTTTAAAGGGTTCTGTGTAGACAATTTTTATACAGTTTTATAAAAAACGAAAATCAACCGTTTGATTATGGTTTCAAAGTAATTAAAAAATATTTGTGTCGATAACATTTGTTATTGATGTGTTGTCACTATATTTGTTGAAATTATGTTCACGCTCTATAAGTTTATAGACTACACCTCATCTCTTTGTAATCGCAGTCAACATTTATACAAAATATGAAGTATGAGAATATTTACTATGCCCGAGGGTAGAGTTTTATTTTTAAATTTGAATACCCAAATCTCACGATGGAAAATCGTGTAATTTTTAAATTTTAAAACTCAAAATAATTTGAGAAAAAACTCAACGTTCAGGCATCTTTCTATTTTGAATACATTTTTATTTTGCAATTACTAAGAAAAAAGTTGTAGTTATAAAGCGTGAGCATATTTTAATACTGATAATATGGGTGTGTGGTGTTCTTAAAATATTCTGAATAAGTTGTATCGGAGTACCCATATAAAAACTAAAAAAATCAGTATTATCAAATTTCCGCAAAATTGTAGACATAGATATCTAAATATAATATGATAGCTGGGATAATATATTATATTAAAACATAATATTTTTATATTTTTCGTATCATTACACATATAATAACTTTTACCAGCCGCAATACAGTAAAGAAAGTTAGTTACATTTTTTAATCGCCATTGCGCATTCAAAAACAGTCAGAACAGACTGAAATCAAATTTTGGATTATTCACAACTCAGAAGGAAGTGAGCATAGTGCCTTGTGATTTTGTTAATGCTTCTATCCGATTTCAAAGCTTGTTTTTCCTAAAAGAGCTAATATAAATAAATATAATTTAATAGTAAAACGTTGACAAGACCGAAATGGGAACATAATAGGTGGTACATTTCAGGACTTTTAAAATTAATCAAAATTAAATATTCCATGTAAATTTCCAGATTTGTAAGTCACTGTTTTCAAAATACCCAAAAATTATGAAACCTCAATTGAACAACATCGTATTTTTGCCGGTTTTACAACATTTTTGATCGTTTTTTTCTCACAATTTAAAACCTTTTGGGAGAATTTAAAAATGACTTTTTTAAAGTACCAACAAGAACCAATTTTCTATCAAAATAAATCTCTTTTCCAAAACTCCTACTCAACACTTTCTATCTAAAAATAATGCATATATATAAAAAAACTCTCATAATTGTAAAATCAGTAGATTTTTCGCTCTGCTTAAAATCTAAAACTATATGAATATTCACAGAGAAAATTATGTGTGGACGTACAATAACTCTATACGTTAATGGATCGTTAACTATTTAATAGTTTCAATTTTTTTTTTCTCTATATATTCTTAACTGGCAGAGTAATATATATTTTAGCCTTAGCCTTTGAAGTGTCACTATAACGATCATGAATGACCAATTAAGCCAATTTATTTTTAGAATAATTTCCCTCTTAAAACTTTTAGTCCAAAAAATAAACCTTTATATAACATATTTATACATTTTTATACACTTAATTATAATTGGTTATAATTGGTTGAATAATGTAGAAATATCGTTTTATGCAGATTATTTATTTATAAATAAATTATATTACCTTTTTCACTACTATTTTAAATACTATTTCAACCATATGATTTATTAATCTTGTTATTTTATCTATAATCGCAATACTCAATAGTCAGCTAAAATTAATAAGTGTAAATTGAATATGTAAAAGATCGGAGGAGTGAGAAACTTGGAAATTAAGTAATAAGAGTCGATTTTGTTGATTAGAGACCTTTTGAAATCTTAAAATTTGACTATCGCTAGTGACTAAAGTATACGGCTAAGGCTGTTCAAAGAAGATTGTTGGGATATAGGATTTAATTTATGAAGATAATAGGGAATGTTGATCACAAATTTAAAAAAGTTAGGGAAGCACTTTGCACGTTATGTAGGATATAATACGTAGGGGAAGTCGGTGCATTGTCAATTCAGTCCTAGGACAGGATGAAGTTTATTGTTTTACAAAAACGATTCTGAGCGGAGCTTCGGTATAATATTATTTTTAAAAAATAGGTAATTATGATAATTATTATTTGTTTTGTTATATTAAAAATTGACTTTCATTTTACACCGTATAAAATGTTAGTTTAAAATCTACCACACTGTATAGTATACCGTATAACATTACAAAGTTGTTTTTTAAGCCCTTTACATTATATATGGCAATAATATAATGAAAAAAAATGTCAGTATACATTGTATAAAGTATAAGTATGTGTACGGTGTAAGTAAGTTATACACCGTATGGTAGGTAGTCTGTATAGGTATAGATATGTATAGATATGTATAGTATGTATACATTATATATGTATGTATACAGGATATGACTACACACGTCGTATAATTGGAATTTTTCTTCTTCCCAACGGAAACTACCGGGAAATTCGAAAAATGTTATGTATAGGGTACCATCTACAGTCGATTTCATATCAATATATCATACTATCGTCAGAGATTGTCCTCGGCTCCTTCTGGTAGTAAATTTGTTAACAAAAACACAAAAATAAACATTATTGTAAAACCACTAGCTCCCTCGCTACGCTCAGAATCTAAAATGTACGATGAACCTTATAATATATTAACCTGTACTCATAGACACATTTCTAATGATATCTACATTGTAGTATACATATTATAAAATACGTCTGAAAAATTACAAGTACTGTGGTAGGAAATAAAAAATCTGTCCTGCAGGATCTGTTGCTATTCAATATAGGTATTATTTAAAATTATCACATCAAGTTAACAATTTTGTCTCGTTCGAAATAAAAACTGACAATGATTTATTTTTAAGGCTACTTAATTAGAAAATTGAAATATCAAGGTCTTAAATAACAAGTTTGTCTAGGACCTCTCAAAATATATCAATAAAAAACAGATTTTTACATTTTCACTTGTATTATTATACTGATTGCTGTATATGCAGCTCAATGAGGGTAATTAGAAACGTTAAATAAAATGATATTTTAAAAATTAAAGAATATCAATTTATGGAAATTATAAAATATATTATAATATTAAGTGAAAAAATAAAAAATTCTAATATTCATATGCCAAATTAAAAATTTTCAAGTTTTTAAAAAAAACTGTGTTAACAGTAAAAAGTTACAAAAATTGCTCGATCTCTTGTCATTTATTTTTTTAAATTGTTTATTTTATTATCTCTATCTAAATTTATATTTTATAAACTTCTATACTGTATAATTATGATTGCATTACAGGCATTTGTTATCAACTTCATTGGACATAGCCACAATAGGTAGGTCTAATTAAACTAATTAATTGGCAAATTTGGAAAAATAATAAGTTAAATTGTATTTGCAATGGGAAATAAATTAAGTTCCGAGTAAATTAAATTATTAACTTATTAACTTGTTTAAATTATATTAAGGAAAATAGAAAATTAATATAACTTTTTGAATTAATTGATATTCGGAAATATTGATATAAGTTATCCCCGTTCTCGAAGAATAATAATATAGTGTTGTATTCTATATAAAATAATCTCCCTCTAATTAGAGGTAATGGTACTACCTATAGTAAAGGGTACACGTGGTTACACTGCGTGTACCCACTATCAATTTTTTAATATATATATATAGGCGTGTTCCCAAAACAAATTCGTAAATTCGACTTGTATTGAATTTCTGCATTTTGGTAAAAATATTTAACTAAATTAAGTTCTAAAAATGTTTATAAAATAACATATATTGTAAATTATCATTTTTAGCACAATCAAAACATGTTTTAGTCATTTGATTATTTGATGCTTAATATTAATATTATATAATTAATATAATATTGTGTTTTAAAATATGATTTAAATGTCTTTCAATAAAACGATTCTGAGTAAATCTCGGTATAAAATATATTTTTTTAAAAATTTTAATCGCCATAAAGACCCCACAAAATTGAGATAATATTTTTGAAAAATATAGTAAATCAGTATAAAATCAGTATACCTACTATACTTTGTAAAAATTTCAAGTATTTAGACCCATATTTTCAACGAAACTCGAATATAGTCTACAATAAAAAATAAACAAGTTGACGTTAGTTTTAAATATTTCGTGAAAATTTCAAACCCCTAAAATCATTTTCATCGGAATAACAAAGAATAAGAAATTAAGAATCTAATATTTGTGAAATCGTATTTTTGACGGTCTTAATGTACTTTTTCTGCAGTTTTTTCTTACGCGTTATAAAACTATTGAGAAAATTACTTCTGTAAATGACAGACTATAAGACTTACTAACTTGATTCGATTTGCTACTAGAAAATTGATATGTACTCCTATACTAGAACTGTTGGTATAATGTATGTGTTTTTGAGAAAAAGAAGAGATACAGTTCACAATTTCGAAAAATCCTTAGAATAAATCGTAATATGCCCGTATAGTATATACCTGTTACATATTATATGTATATTTAGTTTTTTTTTTTTTTATCTAAAGGCTTCGCCTTGCCGCTTCAACCATTCTTCTCTATTTTCTGCTAATCTTTTCATTGCTTCGTAACTTGGTAAGGATATTAGCTTCTTTGTATTTCCTAGATTTGTGTCTCTTGGTCGTCCTCTTCCTCTTTTTCCATTTATCTTCCCCTCCATAATATTTATAATGAACGTGTTGTGTCGCATAACGTGTCCAATAAACTTGATTTTCCATGTTTCTATCATTTTGATAATTTGCCTTGTCTCTTGTACTAAGTTTAACACTTCCTTGTTCGATTTCATTTCCGTCCAACTTATCTTCATCGTTTTACGCCACGTACATATCTCAAATGCTTCTATTTTTCTCGTATCTAGGACATTTCAATTCTAAGTTTCGCTTCCATATAATAACACACTCCAAACAAATGTTTTCATAAACAATTTCTTAATTCTAATTCATATGTGCCTCCTTGTTAAAAGATTTTGCTTTTTAGAGAAAGCTTGTTTAGCCAAAGCAATTCTTCTTTTTATTTCTAATGTATATTTATTTTCCTGTGTGATATAATTACCTAAATAGCAAAATTATTTTACTTCTTCTATATCCTTATCATATAGGCTGATAGTTCTTTTCATTGTTTTATTATGTTTGTCTACTATTAATATTTTGTCTTCTTAGCATTTATTTTTAATTGTGCTTCTTCTAGAGTTTCTGATAATTTTATCAACATATTATTCAAGTCACGTTCATTCTCTGCAACTATAGCTATGTCATGTGCAAACCTTATGCTGTGTATTTGTTTTCCATTTATTTTTACTCCTTTCGTTTTTGCTTTCTTAATGGCACTTTCAATAAAAATATTGAATAACAAAGGTGACAGCGAACAACCTTGCCTTATCTCTCTTTTAATCAGAGCAAACTTTCTCGTGTCTTTTATGTTAATTTGTTATATTGTAATATTTAGTTATGATATTGGAATAAAAATAAAATGAGGATTTGGTGGGTTTCGGCAGCATATATGTACAGGATATAAGCTCGTTGGCTGATTCCCAACAACCCTTGCTCAGTTTGGCTAATATCAGTACTGGTCAGCCACCAGTCCCCTTGGAAAAATCACCGCCACGAGTTGGTCTTTTTGATCCGTTTAAGACTTTTCGCTGATTTTCCGTTTTGTTTTTTCGATTTTCGGGAGAAAATACGTTTGAGTTTTTTTTTTCTTATTACCGCCTATGGACAAAATCTTACCTATACGCGTGTATACCGACTATATAATATTTATTTACTACATCATTGCGGCGGATACTTCGGAAAATAAAATAATGCTCTAAAGGGCCCCGTTTACACGATGACAGTAAACCTCGGCAGTCGCAGTCACGACAGTAACTGTTGTGAAACTGTCGTCGTGTAAACCATTCGATAGTAGCTGTCGTGGTAGTACGACAGCACTGTCACACTATCCAGCCGCGCTAGATAGTTGACAGCGTGACAGTGTGGCAGTGTGACAGTGTGACAGCAACTACCACTAACTGCTATCATGTAAACGGTGACTACCTGCACACTGCCGCACTGCCGTATATTTTTTTCATTTTGTTATCACTTGTTATCATCGTTCTACAGTTTTCGAGAATATTATTTTTTCATCTATAATCATATTAAATATTTAATTATTTAATATTTTAAAATAATATTCAACGGTGTTTATGATTCGTTATATTTATTTTAGTTTTGGGTGGAGATCATTTCGCATAACCGTATCCTCTTTTTGGACTTTTTTATAAACCTATGAAAAATAAAGAAATATATTTTAATTTTAATTTTTTCTGAAAACAATATTACTTAAAAAAAAACTTGACTTACTTTTTCAAGTAATGTATTAAACATTTCTTCATTCATTCTTAAAAAGTTATGAAAACTCTTGGGATCCTCAATAGCAAGTTCGTTTACTAATGTATTTGAAATACCAAAGTTATTTCGTCTTTCGATCCATTTTCTGACCCATTCTCTTTTTTTATTGACTTTTTTTTTTGTTTTGTTTTGAAACTCTCATTTCCCCGATAACTCTGATCATTGAATAAATAATTTCCTCGGACATGATTTTTTATAATTTTTAAATTGTATACAAATATATACTTAATTAAATTAATAAAAGTTAGTTAATAAATTAATATTTTATGATTAAATATATTTAAATATAAATGCAATAATATATATAATAATAACACATTACACAGTCAACACACAACACGCACAGTAATCACTCATTATTCACCATCACCATGTAAACAGTCCTCCTCGTGTGATAGTAACTATCGCGACAGTACACGACAGTACCACAGATTAAACGAAACCAGATTGTGCACTCGGGCTTAGAATAATAGAATCATGAATAAGATGCTGTGATTGGGTGCCCGCTAAGTGGCGTATCCAGTTACAATGAATACATTTATTGTACGCTTCATTTACAATATGTTTGCTACACTGACTGATTTAATCTATAAACCTTGAATGTTATTTACACGAGCATCTCAGCGCAGCAACGCAAATTGGCTGTCTCATCACAGCTCCCCTTATCATACCCCATTATCACTTGTGCGCGTGAATATATGTTATGAATTTATGATATATAATATATGTTATGATTGTGTACAATTTGTATCTGTTGTAAAGAATTTAATTTAGAGTTTAGTAAAACTGTTTTACTCTTTTCCCTTCCAAATAAATGTGTTTTAATGTTTTGTGAAAAGATTCTAAATACATGTTTGTATTAATTCCAAGTCTTAATCGATAGCAATAAGCCCAACATTATGGTCGTCTTGAATAATATTTTTTGAAATATATCTCAAATGTAATATACAATGTAATATCTTATAACAATTTGGAGATTATTGTTACACTCTTAAAAGTTGAGACATTTTATTTTTACACTTTTATATTAAAGATAATATTTTTAATACAATTTATATTTTGTACTTGTATATTAATAAGAATTATTATCATTTAGATGTTACTTTATTTGTTGTTATTTGTTCATAAATGATAATAAATAATATTAGGATTTAAATCATTGGAAAATCATTAAAGACTCTTAGATTCTAACATGTGGTAACACTAATTTGGGGGCTCGATAGTAACTATCTATCGAATTCGATTTTTTTTCGATAAGCATCGAGTGCACAATCTGATTTCATTTAATCTGTGACCGTACTATCATGACACAGCTAGTACTGTCACCGTGTAAACCGGCCTTAAGCTGTATATATGTATATTTCACGTTTCTGTATTCACGCAACATATAACAGTATTAACGACGTCAAACGATGGCTTACGGACAAACGTGTCATTATACAATAGTTCGTTTTGCGTCTGTTTGTACGGCAACAATTACGATTTATCGTGTTATTTACAGTTATTTACCGTTTTTCTCGCGTTTACCACCACGGCCGTGTATAATCCGACGGTTTTGGGATACGCTAATTATTATTATTATTATTATTATTATTGAAACGAATGACGGCTATTGGCTCGGGACCACACGCGGTGCGGATGCTGTGCGGTGTTTCGAGGTCTTTGATGACAACCGTTGTGATACCCAGCTATTATTGCTAAAGCGGATTTTCGCAACGTTCGGACGGGTAGGGAGGAAAGAACTGGACAGTGTTGAATTTAAAAAAAAAAAATGATAAATTTAAAATTTCAATAAAAACTTTATAAAAAAAAATCGCGCCAGTGTTTTTTTGGCTGTAATACGGTGTCCGCCGCGCACAGACGGGACGGCGGCGGGATGTTCAGCGAAGGACACGTCGTTAAGATGTAGAAAATACACGCGCGAATTATACGTCCGTTCTTATTATTACGTAATATACATTGCTCGGAACAACCACCGCAGGAAATCTCATCGAATCCGCCAAAACGGAAAACGGCGTCCTTGGCCAAATTTCAAACTATGTATGTACGACCGAGAGTTTTTTCGATCGTCTTTTTCTTTTAGTAAAAAATAATAATTATAATAATAATAATGTACATTTTATTAATATTATGTCGTATATGCACTACAAAACAAACTGACGAAATAATATATTATATATACTCGGGGTAGCTGTACGGTACGAAACAAAAAAGAAATAGAAAATACGAATGGAATAGAAAAAAAAAAATCGTAATCTATTTCGATAACGTCGTTTTGGTTTTTTGACGGTCGCGTATTATATATTAGCTGTAGAAAAAAAATCTATTATGCCTGGCACGCATCTCGGTCACATTATTACGTATATATAGTTACATTTTGCGTGTACACTTAATAAATATAGTTGCATTGCACCAATATATATATATACATTATTATTATATATATATAATATATATTTACGTATTAATCGTTCGTCGTATGTATATAGTTCGATTTAGCGCAGATCACGTTATTTTCAGCCCACAAAGGTTAAGGGTGTTCTATTATTGTTTAGGATATTATACAAAAACAAAATAAAAAAAAAAAAACAATAACGACAACAACCCTTTTCTTATACTGAAAATAAAACGTGAATATGTACAATAATACTACACTCGGTGTATAATATAATGACGATTTATCGCGTATGAATTTAATATTAACCTTTTTTTTAAACATAAAATGTAAACAAGTCTAGAACAAGGAAAATTTAATATATTATAAACCAGATGATTGTTTTTTCGATTTTTGAAAAAAATAATGTGAATTCTACAGACAGCAATGCCCTTCATCTCTTATTAACATTCGCGTATTATATGAATGTTGAATTATTCATAAATTAGATTTACTCCTGAAGAATCACTCCTGTACGAGAATCCATACACATTTTTACTATTTGTTGAGAAAATTGCCTTTTTTGAGAAATTTCGTTTAGTTCGTACATTTTAATAAGTAATTAAATTACTATCACATTACTTAAAATAGTTTCTTTGAAGATGAAATTACTTTTGAATTTTATAAGTAGTGCGATACAGTTTCGTTAAAATTGACATTTCATTATTTTTACTCAATTCTACTAGGGAACTGTGGAGCGAAGTGGGAGAGCTAACGTTTAAAAACTATAAACTCACTTAAAAATGAAAATAAATTTTTGGAAACTTGAACTACATATGATTTAAGATATGACGATTAATATAATTATATGTTTTTATATTTAAGTAAGTTTTACAAGTTGGGAAGTAAAACTGGAAAAAGTAACTTTTGTCCCGCTTTGTCCTATGTATGGCCAAATGGGACGTGTTGTAAAAATCACAATAAATTTCATAAATACTCATACAATTTATTGTTATTTACTAATTTTATATACATTAAACAACCTTGACAACTTAAAACGCAAGATAAAACTTATACCTACATTAAAATGTATAAAAACATATTAATTCAAAAATTTATCACAAACATTTTTTTATAAAAATGACCTCTTTTTTTCTTAGCTTTTTTCCTTTTTTTTTTTTAATGCAATTTTGCCCAGGGACTTGCAAAACCTTTCGCCGATCATGGTAGTAATGGTAGTAATGTTTTCTAATGACATGCTGCAGGAAAATTAACACGAAATGTACTTTTTGAACAAAACTACTTAAAAAACTGCAAATGTTAATTTATGGCATTACATTCTGGTTCGACAAATGGAAACCTAATATTAACTCGAACAAAATCGAAACCAAAATAATATTTAATAATTACGTGTTACGCTAGATTATTTTCTTCTCTATCATTTATTTTTTATTTCATCGTTCTACCATATTCTCAAGTGGATAACAATGAAAAATGCGTAAATGTGGTTTTTTTTATTAAAAACTGTGATCATACAATAATAAAAATGATATTGACACAAGGCTATTTTTAAATAACTTTTATAATATATTTAAGTTATTGAATATATATTTTTATTAAAATTTCATAGCAAATTGCCTATACAAAACCCCTTACAAATCGTACGTACAACGTCCCCTTAAGAGGATGCTATACACCCGCTTTTTACGGGATTCTGTATAGGCAAAATTTGTATAGAGTTTTATAAAAAATTAAAATTCAACAATTTAATAAAATTTTAAAAGTAATTTGAAAATAGCCATGTATCAGTAATATTTTTATTGAAGTGTTATCACTAGGTATATTTGTTCAAAATTACATTTACGTTCTTTAACTTACGCCTATCTTCTCTTTGTAATCGCAGAGCCAAAATATATACAAAATATGAAAGATGGGAATTTTAACGTGCCCGACCGTAGTTTTTTTTCAATATGTTTATTTGGAAACCTAAAATCAATGATGAAAAATCGTGATTTTTTTAAATTTTCAAATACAAGAAAAAATATAAAAAAATTAGTTTGACTAAAAAAACTACGTGTGGCAATAGCAAATATTCTAATTTTTTAGATTTTGTATAAATGTTGATTCTGCGATTAGTAAGATAGAAGTTGTAGTTATAGAGTATGGACGTGTTTTAATACTACTAAAATGGGTGTGCCCGAATACTCCTTTATTTCTTTTACCCGAAAACGTATATACAATATGCATATACTATAAAAACTACATAATAAAAATTTTAAAATACATTGTAAAATTATAAATCACTTTTTTCAGAATGTACATGTTCGCTGAATAATTTAATTCTTACCTTGGTCATTTCGTGCACACACCTATGCTTATGAAATTTTATGGATAATCCTTGCGTCGAGTATTACAAAATTTTCTATATTTGAGATAAATTTCCTAGGATATTTTCATTTAGCTTCTTAAATTAATATAATATTTCTATATTAAAAAAAAAAATTAAATGTTTATTTCATTTTAAATTAAATGGTTCTACACTATGTGATTCGAAATCGAATTATAATCCAATTCGACAAATGATAATAACATGATAGCATAGAATTATTATTTAAATTTTAATTAATAATATTTTTAGTAAATTTATTATGTTTAAGTTAGATTTATAATCAATGGATGCATACGAGGCATGTAGAAAATCGCATGCATTCGAATCACATGGCGTGAAACCGCTCATATAAATTGTATCATTTATTTTTTTAAATTGCAGTCGCGTCTAAATGCACAAAATTTACCGATTACTTTCAACGCGATTTAATGGGTTCGGGCACGTCGTTTTTCCCATGGTGTGAAATCGTATATTTATCAACGGCGCAATTTAATTTTGAATTTTAATTATACGTTGAAAACACATAGTGTGAAGACGCCTTGTAAAGAAAATGTCATGATATCTTAATATAGAACTATTAAAATAGGATATTAAAGAATCCTGTTTAATAGACTTCAATAATAAACCAATTTCTTTGAGATATTTTGTATAATAAATATAGAATTAAAACGATATTTGTTTTTTAAAGAAGGGCTTACATCTCTTCCCACAAATTCAATCATCGGTCTTAGAATGGTCTATAAGAAAACAGGCTGTTTTAAGTACTGTACCTATTTAGAATAGACCTATCACAATTATTTAGCTAATTATAGTAATATGATAGAAAAAAATTATATTCAATAATTATAGAAACTATATATTCATACGCGTGCATATAATTTCAATTTAATGTACCGGTTTTTTTTATAATAAGTGAAGGGTTTTAAATTGCATATATGACATATCCAAATATCACTGTCATGATATATAATGCAACAGCTTGTTTTAATATTTTAGGACGATTATACAATTATTTAAAGAGAGCTATACAATAATAAATTATAATGGTTTTTTCAATATTATTACTTATAATAATACATAAAAGTGACTACGTTATTGAATATCCATTTTATTCATTGCCAATAACATTATTATTCTTAGAACATATATAAGACAACATTCTTAGACAAAATCCAAAATGTATTTGATCAGAATTATCATAAATGTTATTATTTCCTTAATAGTATCAATAGTTTTAATCGCAAAGTTAAATTTTTTTTGTATAGGTACCTTGTTCCAAATTGGCAGAAAACTTAGTAATAAATATAGTAAATATTATCATTAAATAATTTAATAAATTAAATAGGTATAGGTACTAGATAGTTACATAAAATTTATTTTGTGGTGGCACATTTTTTGTCTTAATATTTTATAATATGTGCATATACTTTATGTAGATAATCTACTTTTGGTTTTTAGATTTATATAGAATTTTTTGAAATTCTTGTAAAACGGTTTTTTATACGGTGTATGTAGTATGCAATATTTTAAAATAACAAAATGACAAATGATTAGTTATTATAGTGACTATTTTTTTTTTAATTGGCTATTTAAATGTCAAAGATAATTTTTTTTATCATATTGAATATTATTAGGTATACTATTATTATATTATTTAATATTGTATGAGTTCTGCTTAAAATCCTTTTTTAGAAAGAAATGATTTATAATTGCTTTCTAATTCAATAGAATTATTATTGATTATTATTATTATGATTGGTATATCCACCATCAATATCTAACCCGACGATCGAAGAAGATACTTCCAACCCCTACTTTCCAGATTTTTTTTTTTGATTATATTTCAATGTATAGATCATAAGAAGATGCTACACACCCAATTTTGTATAGGCAGATTTTATGAAATTTTAAGAAAAATTAAAATCTAACAATTTAAAAATATTTAATTATATTATATCATCTGTCAGTACCATTTTTTATTGTTGTATTATCAAAATATTTGTCGAAAAAATCACGTTTACGCTACAACTACAACTTTTCTCTGTACAACCGCATGCAGAGTTCAAATGTATATAAAATATAAAAAATGAAAATATTTACTGTACCGTAGAATGAAGTTTTTTTTCGATATGTTTTTTTGAAAGCCTAAAATCCGTGATTGAAAATCGTTGAATTTTAAAATTTAAAAAATACGTGAAAAAAATTTTAACTAAAAAACGTTCACGCTACGGCATGATAAATATTCTCATCTTTCATATTTTGTATGAATGTTTCTCTGATAACTAAAAAAGAAGTTGTAATATTATAGAGCGTAAACGTATTTGAAAACCGCTATAATGAGAGTGTCTTTAGTATCCTGTTAAATGATTTTTTTTTTTTTATTTGAATAATTTTTAATTTTAATTATATTAACCATTATATTCATTAAAAATCTAAAAAAATAAAAATAAAAAATTCAAGTGCTGCTTTTTATTAGAGTTTTTAAGTAGCAGAATGTTTTTTAGGGAATCGTTTTATATTTTTAGGGCATTGATTACACGCACTTGTATGGAGCCGCTTATAAAAATGACTTAAAATGGATTCAAACATTTTTCAATCGTTAGGATTTCGTTTTGCTCGATTAGCCTTAGAATTGACTGTAATACAGAGGAACCCCTTAAAAAGCGAGCGTGAGAATTAAGGGTAAAAATATATGAAATCGAGGCGAGCACGCTCGGCGAACCATATATATACCTGTATACCTATTATTATAATACAAAGTATTTGGAATCGATTTTAGCGTTGGCGCGGTAAAATTATGGGGCATTTTGATATGGTGTTCGGTAAACATTACGCGCTTATTAAAGGTCGAAGAAAAAGTTTCAGCCGTTTTTAATGAACGAAATTACATCGAGCCTTTGAATCGTTAACCACCGTATAATGGGACGGGATCACGTCATATATACCTAATTCCGGTTCGTACGCGATGACACAATATAATTTGTGCGTGCGTGGATTAATTTAACACATTATAAAATACGAAACGCACAGGACGTACACATTCATGGATTTTTAATATATATATATATATATATATATATATATATGCGTATAAGCCAACGTTATAAGTGAACCTGTTACATTTAAGTATACGAATCACACGACAGTGATATTTGAAATTACTTTTGTGAGGCTTATAACATATATACTTTATGGAATAGGTGTAAGTATAAATATAATAATTCTTGAGTATTTTTAACCGCACGAAAAGTAAATAAAAACGGAATTAAATGAAAACAAAAACAAAAGAACCTTGCCGGCGATTCGCGTTTAAATGTAAGTGTATTATATTATTGTAATATACGTGCGCATGAAAATAGGGTTAGGTACACCGTAAATAAAATAGAGAAATTGACAAAAAGACACGCGCGAGAAGAAATGAGCGGAACGGGAAGGATATAGATATAGCTGAGTACATGGAAAATCGTGTGATCAATGGAAGGACATCCAAGCTATCCAGGGCCCTGAATGACGCGTAAATCGAAAAAATAATGAAAATAAATTAGTTCAATAATTTAAAAAAATCGTATTGAAAATATACAATATATATAACCGTAGTACTCGTTGTACTCGTATTGTACCTAGTAGGGGGTGGAAATACTTCGTGACATCTCATCGGGTAGAATATTTACTGTACATGTAAATATATTGAATTTGAAAGCATTGATGAATCATTTTGTTCGATAATACGATTATGAGCAGAACTCGGTGTAAAATAGTATCGAAAAATTAATTTGCAAAAACTGTGTGACAGTTGAAAGGTTTTAGATCCATTTTTCGGAATAATGAGAACGAATAATACCGAAAGAACCTGCAATGTCGTGAAAAACCTTTATTAAATTGCCGTAAAGTGTGGAGTATGAGATCTAAGAGTCAAGAGCTGGTCGGCAAATTCAGAGGGAGCGTTTACCCATAAATTTAATTTGGTTCTGTATACTACGAACCAGGGACTTATAATAATTTAGGGACTCTCGGACTCTGATTTGGAAGGGGCTACCAAAAATACAAAACTCGTTTCGGAAACAAGAAAATGAGCAAAAAAATAATAAAGTCTTTTGAAATGGCGAAATCTTCAATAGTTGAGCCCCCCCCCCACACACACACACAAAATGGTATGGAAAATTTCCAGAATTCGGGTTTGAACTAGCCAAAAAAAGTGATTTTTAGTATGTTGTATGTCTTAGTGTAGCCGTCTTAGTGTAGCCGTTATGGCTGTATTATTAAATGAGCTACGGCGAATCGAAAAAATTCTGAAAACGCGTCGTTTAAATTCAATCGTCCTTGATATTATCATTCACGAGTCACGACTCTATAACGAAAAAAATTATTCGCGAATAACGAATAACGACATTTATTGTTCATTATAGTTACGAATAAATTATTCGTAACTTAATGAACTATGTACAATATGAAAATGTATGTATTCGAATAATGACCAAATCTGTGTGTACAGGTACTGTTTAAGAGATGGTCTCAGAACGATAATTATATTAAAACTTTATGTCTGTAATCCGAAATATAAAATAGTCCTTTCTGCGAGTTGTTCCTGCGCACATACCCGTAGGTAATGCTGTCGTTTATACTTTTACACAATTTACGCGGTATAGATATATATATATATAGGCACAACCCGAAGAATATCGACCAATCGTTTTGGAAACGACGACCTGCAACGACCCTACAACGCATACGAAAAGTCTTGCGTTTCGTACGGTGTGGCGCCGCACCTACAACGGCCGAATCGGAATAAAATACGAACGAAACCCGGAAGTCCGGCGCGCGCGCTGCACGGTTTTTAACACTACACACGGTTTCTCGCAATATTATATTTATCACGAGATGTTTATTTTTAACGAATTTCCACACAGATATAATATTAATAATAATATTATATTGTATACAGTACCAAACGTGCGTGTATTTTTGGCAACTCGTTATATTTATTCTACGGTTTTTTATTTTATTTTCTGCGCGAGAATAACGAGCTATATCCGATTATATAAGCCGGTCCCCGGTTAAATCGATGAAAAAATAATATTTAATTATCCTACGGTAAACATAATATACCTAATAATAATAATAATAATATTACTATAAACGGGTTCCGTACTAGACTTTTATGTCTCGTATTATTGTCGAAAAACGTAATGTCCCGCAATGAATGAAATATACACGAAAAACAACGACGGGCGACAGAAAAGTTGCGAACGATATTGTAATAACATACATACGAGTAGGTACGAGTATTATTATTATGACTCCGAACCCGTGTAGGTATTACGTTATCCTCGAGAGTTGATTGACCTATCTATCTATCTATCTATCTGTCAACGATGTGATATGCTCTCTCACGTCGGCAATATTGCGTAATTTCTTCGAAACAAATTTTCGTCGATTTTCGTTTAATATCGAAAATAATTATAACGACAAATATAAATCATATCCGAAACAGTGATCTTGCAACGGCGTGAGTTTCTTTTGACCAAAGTGCAGCTGCTGCGGCGATCCTGATGTTTTGGCCCTGTTCCAGTTCGGTGGGGAAAACTCGAATAACTGAATATTACGATAATATTAAATAGCATTTGGACGCGTGACAATTTATATAATTTTTTTTTTTTTTTTTTTTTAGTTATGGTCTGACGATAGTATATTATATAAACTGCAGTTACGAGTGCGATTTTCGTTAACAAATTTACGAACTTTTCTCGAACCATTGTTTTCGCTTTTAAGTGCATAATATACGTCTGTTACGACTCTCCGAGTGAGCCATGCAAAATGCACCTACGCTCTATATTAAAATACGCGTTATCTTACAAGTCCGTAGATCGTTTTCGAAGAAAAAACTTATATAGAGACATTTTTAGTCCAGAAAATGAATGATATTTGCAAAAACATTTTCTGTACTATATTATAATGCTCTTAAAACGTTTTTGAAATATTTTTTTCAATAACTGTAGAACATTATTAGACTATTATTATAATACTTTCTAGCTATTATTATTTTTAAAAATACATTTCACATTTTTATTATTTGATATTATTGTATAGATGCCTATATTTTTTTGTTTATATAATAATGTTTTTTAGTTTTGTGCCAGAAAATATTATTTTGTTAGGAGCAATGACACCGATTTTTCATGCGGTGTCCTTGGAAAGAACGAAAATCGTGTAATCAAATGGTACTTCAGTATACAGGGCCCTTGTTTTAAAAAAAGTCTCCCCTTATTTTAATGTCTAAAAACTCCACAAAAATAAACAAAACATTTATAATTGAAATTTAATATGGCATATATATTATACAAGTATCTTTATTGTTTTTGAACTTTTGATCTTATATATCCCAAAATTGTTTATTGAATATTTAATAATAAACTAAATACTTTAATATATTTTCATCATTCTTTGACGCTTATACATATAAATATAAAATCTGTAGGTACATTTCAAAAATAGTTATTCAAATCTTTGTCTCGGACCATAATACTTAAAATATGATTACTATAATCATTTTCACCTGTTCAATGTACCTATAAAAAATTACAATATCCTCTGTGAACTATTTCACTATTTTTATTTTATACGACATAACTTGAAGATGTTGAATTCATAATAATAAAAAAATAGAAATATTTCTACTTTAAAAAAATTGTTCTAAGTATTTTACATAGTTTTTTTGATAACTTATTCAAAAATATAAAATTACAGTTTTTTTCCTTGTATAATATTTTATTTTACTGTATGAATTTGATTTTTAATTCAATTTTTATGAAAAAATGAGTAGATATATTGTATAATTTTTACAATTTAGTATTATATATAAAATGCATATACCACTTACTTAACCTTTTAAATTCTTATTTTATCTGTCAATGACAATTTTTTGTGAAATTTTATTTTGAATAAACCTTTATTTTTTATTTTTTTAAGATTAATTCCAATAAGTCATAATTAGATTTTTGGAGAATATAAAAATATTAGAAGTGCATACGTGCATTAAACATATCTTTTAGTTTAATATTGAAGTATTACCAATAAGACAAAAGGTTTTATTAATTTTTTTAACGATTAAAATATTCAAGTATAAAATGTCAAATCGAAGCACTTGAATTAATTTTTAATATTATTTTACATTTTATTTAGATAATAAATAATATATTTTATTAAATTTTACAAATGTACTATTATTATTTATTATTTGACTAAATATTTTGCAGAAAACGAGGGATAAATCTACCTGCACAAATTTGGCATCTGTTATCCACGCATGCATCGCACCAAAATCCGGTAAACAAATATATTATAAATATCTTGGATAATTTTTTTTAATACAAAATATATTATCTAAGTATAAATATATCTATATATACTCAAAAATTGACCGATAAAATGAGTTTTTTAAACAAAATTTAAAAATAATCCCCCTGTATGATGTATAATATATTATATAATTTATAAATTCAAAATCTTAACATATATATTCAGGTCAAACGAGAATGGCTGTATTAAAGCAACTGGTAAAATTAGAAGCGACAAAAATATTTATTAAGTTATTAATGGAATTGCAAACGAAATCGGTAGGTTCCCCCGACGTACTTGTCAGTGAATTAATATTTATTCTCGGACAACTTTCGCAAAAAGGTAATGAAAATTAACTGCAAATTGCAAGTTGTTTTTTTTTTTTTTTTTTGTTATTTAATTTAATTTGTTTCAAGATAGCAAATTTTCAAAACACGCAGAAACTTTGAATGCGACAAAAACGTTTCATCAACATCTAAGAAACAACGTTAAAAATATTAAATTGATTACCCCATTGTTGATGTGCTTTAAATCACTTACGAAAAACGGTTAGTAAACCATTTTTATTTTATGTTTATTTATGTATAGATAAATTAGTAATTTATAATCAATGGTAATACCTATTGTAACATTATATATGAACGAAAGTATGGTGTTCCTTCTGATTACGTTGAGTGTGCAAAAAAATGTTATTAATACTAATTTAAATTAAGATTGATACTATTATAATATCTAAACGAGTTTTAGAAATCAATGAATAAATAGTATAGGTAACTACCATGAAAACTAGTACAAAATAATCATACAAATCAATATACAACTCGAACATTTTTCACTATTTTGATACTATTGTCGTGGTTAGAGATGTAAGATGAAAATTTTCAATTAAACATTTTTTTTCACTCAAATTTTCTGAACATTTTCAATGATCTTAAAAATTTTTAAATTTTGATTTTTATAAATTTTTTTAAAATATTTAATTATGTTAGGTTATATTTTCTAGTTTTGATTTATTCACTACTAAGTTTTTAGTATGTACCAGCACTTCTACGTTTTAGATCATTACTCTTTATATTTCACTATATGTAATCATTGATCGTACATTTATTTCTGGAACAATTTTTTTAAATTTTTTTAAACTTAATAACATAGTATTGAAATTGAAGTTTAAAATATCTGTACTTTTATTATTAAATAACTTAAAGTATTTAATAATAAAGTAATACTTTATAAATAATAAAGTATTTAAGAACAAAAGTACACTTACTTTCAAAATATTCAACTTTTTGAAAATTTTCATAAAAGTTTACATCACTAGTCGTGGTGTTTGTTGGTGTCAAAAATCTTAAAAAACGTAACTGCCGATATGAGTATACCTATTATCATTTGATTTCTCACAAAATTCTAACCTTAATTAATACCTCATGTATCACATTATACAAATTAGAATTGTATGTAAAAGAGTATTGTATATGAACAAGTATAAGTATAACTATTAAATAGTTATTATCATAGTGATTATTAACTTTTAAAACATTTTGTATTCGTGAATACCGAAAAATTTCAGTTCACTGTCGATTGTGAAAAATATGTTAAAACCGTAGAAAAATATTATTAGTTATAGAGACTATTATTCTTACTAATTTATTATAACTTTGATATATTATGTGGTTAATGATAAAATTGTAATGACATCGCTGCATCACGGTCAGGTTGACAACCTTAGTTCGTGCAGAAATCAATATACAGTCTTGTCATATCTTCGGCGATCATATTTTTACCAAAAAAAAAATTTTATATAAATACCTAAATTACCAGAGTTCACAAAATCTGAATCTACCGCAACCTTTTTCTATAATTTAAGAAACTGAAACTAAAATCAAAACTCAAAAAGTTATCTTTTAAAAAACCAAAATCTTAAACCTTAAAATCATAAAGATTCTAAGCGCGGCTTAAGACACGAACACGTATACCATAATATGAGATACCATTATTTTGGTTTCCACTGCGTACCTACCTATATAATTTACCTTAATGTAGGAATTTAAATTTATTCTCGATTATATGTAGAAACCATTGTCGGCGTGTTGCTCAAAGATGGTTTTTTGTTGACCATGGAAAAACTTCACAGGGAAAACAATAAATACTTCATGAAGAACAAACAATGGGTGTTCCTAGTGTTGTTGGCAAACGTGACCAAAAAAGGTACGAGAAATACCATCGATTTAGACTTTTAGTCTTGAATATTGTTCTACTAATTTCGTACATGCGTGTGTAATTTAGTCAGCGAGGAGAATTGCGATCGGATCGTCCGTAGCGGTCTCATGCAATACGCACTGGATGTGTTTGAAATCAAATCTAACGCTACGAACAAAGCTAACCCCAAAATTCTTTCAGCTGCCCTAGACACGCTAGTCCATATCTCGAATACTAGTATTTGATACTTGATTAATTAGCTTAAATTAATTCCATATTTTGTAATATGGTAAAATGTATTAAGCGTTTTTATTTCATATGTGTCCACTGCAGATAACGGGAGGTCGGCGTTGAGAAAATCAAACAAATTCGGCGTTTTGTACAAATTTAGCATCCGCTGTCCCGACGAACAGGTGTACAACTCTACTCTATCAAAATTGTGTACGGTGATAAATGTCTGTCAGGAGAAATTACTTTTACCCTTGAATTCCATACAATCCGCGTTCGTCTTCGCTTTGGGAGAAGAGATTAAAACCGTCAGTGGTAAGTGAAATGATGTCTATATTACACAAATTCCATAACATAATAAATAAATAATAATATGAATAATTATACAAACGTACAATCCTTCACAAAAAAATCCTTTCTGAAATTCTCAATTTGGTTAATCATTATTCTATTTTGGTAGGGGACTTTAATGGTCGCCATCCTGCTTGGGGATCCTCTTACTCTAACTTTTGAGGCAACATTATTTATTCTGAAATAACTCGCCACGATCTTTGTATTCTAAATACCGGTATTCCTACAAGAGTGAACCGTCCCCCTTTTTCCGATACGGCTGTGGACCTATCCATTTCTTCTCCTAGTTTCCTATAGTCTTCCTCTTGGTCTGATCTTCCATTCCCTTATGATAGTAATAATTTTCCTATTTTAATATATCTTTCGAATCTTAATCCTCCATTGCAGTTAACGGTATCAAGTGTCAAAAATGTCGTTTTTCCAACATTAAATATTATCTCTGTAAACTGGGTTTCCTTTACATATGCTATTTAAAATTTTATTGATATTTTCACCCTTTTATCTTCTCCTATCGATAACTATAATCGATTTTTAAAAATGTTAGGAGACACTGCTAAATTTTCCATTCCCATTACACTATCTCCAAAAAAATGTTTTGCTTCTTCTCCTCCATGGTGGAATTACATATGAGCAGCGGTCAAGACTCGTTTCCAATTTTTTTAAAAATACTAATTTATAACTCACACCTTTCTCTCAAATATCAAATTAGCTTTGCACGTTCTCAGTCTTTCGAGCATAAATGTTTAATTTACATGGTGTCCAGATCATATTGGTGTTTTTGGCAACGATGAAGCCGATTGTTTAGCTGTATCCACCAAATATGTAAAAATTCAAAAATCTCAAAATTCCTTCCCAGGATAATCTTCCATATTTTAAACACCATATATACAGCTTGGCAGAATAAGTGGTCTTCTTATTTTCAATCAATGGTAGATATTACTACTTCACATCCAGTTATCTTGAATTTTAATATAAATGTACATAAATAAACATAAATAGTTAATTAAATATTCTCTTTGAAAAAAGAACACTCTCTATAGGCATATTTTCGTGATTAACAAAATATAACTTGGTCATTAAATTTTATAAACAACCCGTTTTTTTTATAATAATATTTATAATCGATGGAATACAATGATTATTATATTTGGAAACTGATAAGATAAAAAAAAAACGTCACCAGCTTAATTGCGATATCACGCCTTATATTTCTTTCTAGGATACTTTTTTTATTTCTACGCTCAGTATATTTATACTTTAGATCAATGGAATATACTCTTATTCTGGAATGCTATTAGTATGAATATAAAAATTAAAATACATTTTAAAGAAAATACTTTACGTGTATAATATGTCAAATTTAATCAAGATAAAATATAGTTAAACATCGTTTGAAGTATAGGTACATCTTTTTACGAGCGTTTTATAACGCTAAATATCTATATTTAAATGTTTAGCTACATAATAGCTATAGCTATTTTAATATATACGTATAGTTATCTAGTTAATATATATGTATATTACCTATAGTTATTTTCAGAACCAATTACGTATTTAAGACCGACAATAACCGGTTTATTGACCCAAAAATACTATGTTTTGACTTTTAAATTACTAAAACAATCAGTTGCATTTTAATTATTGATTTAATATTTAAAAAAATTAATCCGAACTAATTAATTTATGCAGATAATTAACGTATAAGACATACATACAATAGTAATTTAAAAAATATTTTACATTAATGTTTTATTGTTACTTAACTGTTATAATATTATAATTATTATTTTCAAAACTGAAATTAAATATTGATTAAATTATAATTAAAAAAATTTTTTTTATAATCGTACGATATTCTGTGGTAATATAGATTTGGACGGAGGTACCGATAGTGATGACAGTGAAGGAGATGACAATGAAGTTACGATTAATCAGAATTTGATTGAATCCGCTAGTAACCCGACCGTTCGAAAACTACAAGAATCTGTGAAATTCGAAATACCGTTTAACTTTTGGAAGGATCGAGACGAACTCATAACGACGTAAGTATTTATAAATTATTATCAATATTTTCATTAGTTACTTTATGATTACAATAAAAACCGTCGAACATTGTCATAGTAATCTCCCTGTAATCTAAAATAGAAATAATATTTAAGAATTTTGAACGTGAAATCAACAGGTTAATTGTTTATTTATTGCCATTTTCTATAGCAACACGTAATATTATTTTTATACATTTTGCCATTTTTTCGATAGGATCTGAGTCAAAGCGACATATAATTCCATGGCCCTGTCACGTTAATCGTATGAATCCTTATATTTTTTTTGATCCCTCACGCTATGTTTTGTAATTTGTTGGTCTTACGATCTTTCCGATCATCAATATTTTAATGTTTCCCGAAAATATCCGACACTTGGAAGAAAGTATATCCCAAGATTCTCCGTATCCTTCCGTATTTTCTATTTGATATCTAAAATGATAATAACGGGTACCTATACAATTTTCTATAAATTTTTAATTATAACATTACGATATTATACCTAACATACATTAAATCCACCCGATGACAAATATAAAAAGTCGAGAACTTATAGTCCAACCAACTAACTGTTAGATGATATATTCTTTTATTTTATTTCTTTTATCTGCCTATTCATCTAAGAAACTTTTAAGGGTTTGAAGAATATCTACATGTTTATCAAAACTCAATAGTTATTCTAGTTTTCAATCAGACGGTGTGCTTGATTTACCAGTGTTAGGTAGAAGCGTAACGCAAATTATGAATTACTGTAACAAAATTACTTTCTGAGTAATTCGGTAGTAATTTCGTTGTACTTATTACTAAAGCCCGGATTTAAATGCTCTAAAAACTATCAAAAACACTATGTCTAAAAAATAGACAAAAATACCTTATGCCCTTAAAAATTACCCAATTTTTTATTTTTTCATTAGAAAAAATTATTTTAATGTTGAAGAAAGTTCAAAAATTCTAAGATTAACTCATTCACAATAACCACATAAGCGAAAGGAAACCGATGATTTCGGCATTTTTAACACTTCATTACACCAACTAAATAAATTTTGTAAAAACACGATCGCGATGTAACACCAACTGACCAATATTAGTTGTTTTTTTGTTTGAGCCCCGGTATCGTTAATCGCACTATAGGTAGATAAAAATTTTATCGAAATCATAAATAAAATAATTATTGGCAGTTGTTACAGAAAATATTATATGAAAATAAAATTTCTTTAAATAATATTTTGAATTGCCTCGTTTTACACTAAAAACTCATATAGGTAATATAAAAATATATATTCAATATGCATTAAAAATTAATAAAATTACTGAAAATTATAAAAAATTGCTAAAATGGAAAAACAGTGAAAATGCAAAATAAATGTTTCACTTTTGTAATATCTGTTCCATGAATAGACTTATATACTTGAAATACACTATTTTAGAGAACCTAATACAGAATACACTTTTCATTGAAATCCGGACCATAATTATTACTTATTTCTATTAACGCAAATGTAAGAAAATGACCTACTATTTAGTAGTCATTTTTATGAAATGACGCGTCGCATTTTTGACGCTACAAATTATTTTAATATAATAATAAATTATTAAAGACCAATAGAAATGATAAAAATATTAAAATGTATTGTCGAATTCAAATAACACATTATTATTCTTAAATAGACAGTTCGTATCCTGCTTAATAATATTAATTACCTATTTCGGATTTATTAATTTTTTATATACGAGTACGAGTATTAAGTATGCACGCATTTTTTCGTGACAGATGACGTAACGTAAGAGATTTCTGATTATTCATAGAAATTTAGTTTCAGTTGGTACTTTGTAGTGGTTGTTTTTTGATTTTCAAAGTAGTTTTCAAAATCGTAAAAAAAAACTACCTTTTATGAGGGAAATATCACGAAAATTTGTTATAAATTAGAAAATAATAAATAAACTAGTAATGGTTACTCACTATATAAATTATATATATATATTACCTATATATTATACAATATTTAAAAAAATACCAAAAATTATTATAAATTGGAAAATCAAAATACCAGAAACTTGAAATTTACACCAAATATTTACTGTAATACTATGTTTATTGGCGTGTTGTTTTCTATTATCAATATAAATGCTAATAGTTATATAGTCACCGAAGGTTCACTCAGAATCGTTTTATCGAAAATATGTTGTCATATATATAAATCGGTATATCACCCACGTAGGTACCTATAATTGTTCGTCTTTATATTGAACTCGCAGGAACAAAAATAAATAGTGAGTTGGTTGGTGATAAAATCTTTTATTGTCCCCTACTTTGAAACTATCACTACTCGGTAGATGAGCTTGATGCACGAAATTAGTGGGGAAAATTTGCATGTTCTGGACCACGACTATAATTAACGACAGTCGGCGAGGGCCCGGAGACACGTGTAGACCACCCTCCCGTTTAGTTGCTCCCGGCAAACCTAGGTAGAGATGATAGTCCACGATGATGATTATTTATAATGATCAATGACGTTCTACCATAAAATCATAACTCCCGGTAGGGAATGAATCTTAATCCAACTCATCTTACATTTAGATGGAAAAAACCCGTTGCAAAATAAACAGACTTGCGCAATTTTTTGAGTCATTGAAAATTTTTCGAAAATTTACCTAAAAATTACACACAAATGAGGTTCGAGTCCAAATCGGCATTCGTTTTCAGGTTAAAACATATCCGTGTCAAATTCCAACAATCATGGATGATCATCTGTTTCGTACACTTGTGTATCTAAATCGCGTACCCTATGCGCCGTATAAGCATACAAGTTTAACTTATTGTACATTATAAACTGTATAGTTCGAATTAAAAAAATCATTATCAATAATTAGTACGGTAAACATTGTATACTGTTTAACGTTTTATTTTATTCATTCGATTGAGTTGAGAATTTTTTCGAATATTTTCCAGGTATGGACGTTTATTTGAAGAATTCGACAGCGACTCGAAATATAATGTAAAAATGACTAAACACGGAATAGAACGAAGTGCCGGATCTATCGATACTATGATATCTTCGTTCAATAAGTTTAAATCAAGTAAATACTTGTAAGTGCACGAAAATCCAAATTATAGTGAACAACAAAGATTACGTTCATTATATTTACAATATTAAGGATTATATTTTGTTTCTTAAATACAATTAACATACATTCCTAGTATATTCCTAGGATTATTATCCATTATTCAATAACAAATAAATATGCTGTATTATAATATCCGCAACACTATTAAATAGGTAAATACTGATTATTATTATCTGTGTTTCAATCGATATCGGTATCTACGATTAAGTGAAATAATGGCCAATAAAAGTATTTTGATTGATTTATCGATTAAATTCAATTTCAGACGCGAAAATTGCTATGCTTTGAGCAGTACTTCGGAAATCGTGATTAAGGCCTCCTTTAACAACTCGACAAAATAGTATTTGAGTTATACGTCCGGTACACGAAGAAATGTAATAATTTATTGTAATTTTTTTTTTCAGCGCAAGAGTTGACACGACGATACTGAACGACGACAATATGAATATAGACGTAAGTTACGTATTTCCGTTATTATGCTGTAAGAATAAAGTATAAACTAGGTGGATAAGAATATTTTGAATGTTGAAATATATACATGGATAAAAAAAATTCGTGTGGAATTTACCTATAGGACATATTATGAACATTACAATTCCACTTCTTTATTTAATTATTTTTTTTTTTTTTGTAACGTTAATTATTTTCATATACTTACGTTACAACTTTTAACTCATTATTATAGTACAGAATGCGGAAGACATAGGAGAAACACGATATGGAAGATGGCGAAATCAGTCTCCATTTTAAATCGGGTTTTTCACTCTTTGTTTTCGATGTTTCTATTTTTGACTATTATCATTATTATCATTATTGTTAAGCGACCGATTCATAAACGGTATTTTTATTGTTTTAAATTTATCAGAAACATGATATTAAACTACTGGCGTATCTGCGAAAATCCCAAACGCACAAAGCCGCGTATTTGAGTATAGCAAAACGGGTCAACAGTGTCATCCCTTTCGCGAAAATAGCTTATCCGGACTGGATTGGAGCAGACGTCGACGATCAATCGCTAGAATCCTTGTACAATAACGACGTACAAGTTTCTCGGTAAACACTATTTGACAATAATTTTAATTACGTTTTTAATTTCTAACAATGTACAGCAAAGTAAAGCAATAATTATTAGAAGGGTAATAGCCAATAAGACACTCAGTGTGACCGCGGAAGATAATATATTGACATTTTTAGTCGGTATTTTTAGATATTACACGCGGATAATAACAAATTTTTATAGGTATATTTTTATATACGATAGCATAAAATGTGATTTTTTTTTTTCTACTAATTAGTCACACTGGTTTTTACCTTTCTAATTGCTTAACAACTTTAACAACACTCATATTATGAACACCCAAATATAATATTGACATACTTCTCATCATATGTAAGAACTTATATAATAGGTATTTAATGTACAATATTTCCTATTGTAATCTAAAAATAAACATAAACCGATCAATATATGAAATTATTATTAATATTATTACTCGTACATTTCGAAGGTCAATACATTAATCATAACATTTATCAAGAAGTTGTTTTTAAAATATAATAAATTGTAGCCAATGGCTATTTATTTACTAATTACGAATTACGATTGTAAATACCTTATATTGTATAAATTATTATTATTTTATTATTTCCATAAATACAGTGATGTTATAATTTAATATTAATATTTTATAAGAGCATAAAGATAAAAAAAATATTACATGAATATTTACGTTCTTGATTTTTATATAATTATAGTAATTTATTTTTTGTGTAGAAAAAAAATATCTATCGAGTATTTCTAATGAAATAATAATAATTTAATAATATAAATTTAACTTCCGTGTAGATAAACTACTGAAATTTAAAAAATAATTTAGCACCCACCATTATTACAAATTTCAGTTAAACTATGTTCAACTATTAATATAACTATCGCATATAGTTAGTTTAATTTAGCGGAGACTTAAATCGTGAATCCATTGTTGTTATGTGATTTTTAATTAAATAACTGCTATCAATACAACTATCTATTCATTGGTTATCTAACCAGCTAATTTACGATTGCTGATAATGCATGTGTATTGAATCGTCAATAAAATTGGTGAACTATTTATAAAATTTGTAAATGTTAGAATATTTATTCAGCCATTTATACGACAATCTTCTCAATAAAATAATTTACCGTAATAATATTATGTTATATTCCTTATTTCATCCATTATGTAATCGATGAGTGATAATATTGTCAAAATCTCCGGCTGCATCATAAAAATATACTTTTATCGTTCATCTTGTTTAGTAGTCGATTGATGAGATTATGTGATGGATTTTTTATCGGTTAACAGTTAGTAAACCCGTGCTAAATAATCATATAATCAATTATTTTGTATTTTTATAAAATTATAAATTGATAGTTTCCACTAAAATTATGCTTCTTTAATATTTTATGACTGCATCAATAATTACGCCATTTATGCAATATCAAATGAATTTCGGAACATATTATATGGAAAAGAGTGGATATCATAACCTACTGCTAACGTTAAAGAAATCGATATTTAGTAATTTAGCAGAATTTATTCAAATTATTACATTTAAGAAAAACAATCGCTAAACGTGTCCACTAGGTTAATTACATTATTCGTAAAATATATTATTAACAGGACATTGCAACAACGGCCCCCTTTATTATAGGTATACGGTATATATTATTGCCACGTATAATACTAGCTAAAATCAAAACTTACAATATAGTTTATAATATTATGTTAAAATTATTTTATTATTATGTTAAATTTTGAACGTTAAATCATTCGGCATTAACGTTCTGATTTTTAATTTTGTCAGCAACAAATTGGCATCGTGCTTGGAGCGAACCATGTCCAAACGAAGAGACTCTGGCGATCTAATAGTCTACGATTTAGATTATTTATTGGAACGTTTTAGCAATACTTGCAGTCCTTCACAGTAATGAAATATCGATAATTATTTTCGTATTAAAAGTGTAAGTACGTATAATTTAAAAAGTAATATTAATGTTCTTGTTATAGACTGACGAACGACGACGAGAGAAATGTGGGCGGAAAGTCGGTATTCGACCATTTGTATTTCGAATCTCGTTTCGAAAGCGGAAATTTACGAAAAGCCATTAAGGTGTGTCTTGATTTTTATAAAAGTCGAAAAAAAATTATAACTATACAATTTCAAATTATTTATCGATTTTAGATCGGTACGTATGAGTACGATTTGATTTTGAACTCTGATGTCAATTCCACGTCGCACAACCAATGGTTTTACTTTCAAGTATGGTTTTACATTTGTTGTCAATATTATTATTATTATTATCAGACTCATAAAAAATTTTAATTTGATTTAAATAAATACTTATAGATGACCTCCGCGTATTTACACGTATAATTTTATACCGTTTAGAATGATAGGTGTGATAGGTGGGACAATTTTAGACGTTAACTTATGCTGTAGATCAGTGATAACGCATTTTTTGTTCTCATAGTTTATACTATTATACACATGTGTAAAACGATTAATTTACATAATATGTAGGTTAGATTAAACTATAAATAATAATATTTGTCAAATAACTTTTTAATAGGTATATTCACTATTTTTTATTTCTTTATTGTATATTAACAACATGATATATGCTATTTATTGTAGTATAAGTGATGAAATTAAAAAAAAAAAAATTGAAGTATATTGGATATGTTATTAATATGTTCGGTTTTACGTTTTCTCCGTAAAGGTGTCCAACATGGAGGCGTTCAAACCGTACGTGTTCAACATAGTGAACATGGAGAAACACAATTCCCAGTACAGAAATGGCATGCAACCGATCATGTTTTCCGTGAAAAACTACACCGAGCTGAAGAAAGGTTGGAGACGGACCGGAATGGATATTTGCTACTTCGGTAATTATTACAAGAGCGGCAACAAGACTCACGGTTCTTACATGACCGCTTCGTTTACGATCCAATTTCCGTTCGAAAAAGACGTCTGTTACGTAGCATACGTATATCCGTACACATATTCCACATTGTTGGTAATTACTAATTATAATGTGTATTTTTTTTTTCGTAACCCCTAAAAATATTCTTAAAAAGGCCAGCTATTATGATGAAGATGTTTTAGTTTTTAAAGTCATAAAGATTCTAGTTTGATATGATCAAATACTGGATCAAATAGGGGAAGAAAGTAAAATCTCTCGAAAACGAGTTTTGTAACCTGTATGAATTTCAATGGTTTCGATTTGGTATTTGAAATATTATTGGTTTGATTATAAAACCTATTACTACTCCCTTTGGTTTTCGATTTTCAGACATTTTGTTTTTGATTACAGATTAATACCTGTTTTTTTTAATTTTTTTTTTTTTTTTTTTATTATAATTATAAAATTTATCTGCCTAATATTCTAATAGTTATATCTATTAGGCTTTTCTCTGTAATATGTTATCAATCCGTAGATTGATTTGTATAGCAGTCTCTGTGGTTCGCTTTTATTTTTTTATTATTTTTTTTATGAATTACATCATTGTTCATTCATCGTTTATGGTATATGATCTTTCTTTGTGATTCTTTTCTTCTAAAATACCCTTCAATAGTCTAAATATATGAACAATACTCATTAATTTCTTCTTATTTTATAATCTTTATCATAGAAATATTTTTTCTGAAACTTTTTCTAATACTTCCAAGTTATAAATCGTATCCAACCAAATTGTATTAAGTGGTACTTCTACTGAAGTACCACATTTTTTCTAAATCTTCTATTTGACTACGTTCTTTTTTTATGCTGTATATGTTTCGCTGCTATATATAACATAATACATAACATAACTAAATAACAAATTATTAGGTGTATAAAAAATTAAAATTGAGTTTCCAATACTACAAAATGCATAAAATATAATTAAAAGAATATAAATTTAATACACAATTTGTTTCACGGTAAGTAAAATTTAGTTAATTTTACACATTTACAAAATACAAAATATTTCAGTATACAGTTTAGTATTCCAATTTTCAAATAATATTTATGAACTAATATAGTTTACCGTTGTAGGAAAAATCTATACTTACGCTACTGCATGGAAAATCGAAACACCCCCTCTTTTAAGTACCATTTTCTAAATAGAAATTATGTATCAGAATTTGTACCTAAATATTATTATTTTCCAGTAGGTACTCTCTCTATCATAAAAAATGTTAATTGTAAATATCATACGTATGAGAAATATCTATTTCTACCATTATCTAAAATAATCCATTTTCAACACAAAAATGAACAATGGCTAGATATTAAGTAAGAGGCCGCAACACCAACGAGAAATTGACATAAAAGAGTGACAAAACCGTGGGACTTTGAAAAGTCGGATTTCAATTCTGAAAACTGTTTTCAATTCATCAGTTTGTCTTCTAGGGATCGATCGTTGTGTTTATTTATATTTTATCGTTTAGTCGTGTTATTTATCATTAAAAATAAACATTTTCAAACATTGATTATATTTTAATCTATGATAATAAAGAAAAATGCGTCGATCGATCCCTAGAAGACAGGCCGACACATTCAAATCTTTTTACAGATTGTAAATCCGACTTTCCATAGTTCCACAATTTTGTCGAGCGTGTTGGTCTTTTAGGTGGAAATTTCGTGATTACACAACAATAAAAAGTGATACGGGTACGGGGCTATTTTTAGATTAATTTTAAAATGTACATAAATATTTCTAAATTGTTAGATTTTTATTTTTCATAATATTTCTTAAAAATTGCCTACACAGAACCCCTTAAAAATCGCAGATGTTGCGGCCTCTTAAAACTAATTAATATGTTCAATTTAAGTGCAAATGACAACGGACTACCTTTATTTTAAATTTTAAAATTTATTTTACATATTTTTCCATAGTTAAAGTTAAAATTATATTTAATTGTCTATAAAGTCTAAGAAATATACTTTTTTCATTAATCCGTCGTTATATATTGGATTTAGAAGTTATGTACGACAATGAAAAAACCAAATAGCTGATAACAAAAAAAGTTCGATTTAAATTCTGTAAATGATATTATATTTTGTTGACTTATAAGGTATAACTGATATAATTTAATACTCAACGTTGTAATTATAATTTATTATGTAAATACTAATAATGACTATAATAATTTATATTCGGGTAAACATTTTTACTAATTAGCTGAAATATATGAAATTTTCTAATCTCGATTATTGATACAACCGCATATACCCTAACTATACTTTATGTTGCCTATACACTGCCCCTTAATACATTTGTACTATTTTTCCTACATACATTATTGAACAGCCAATATGCTTTTGAAGAACTTCACCGAATCGTTATTAACTTGATCAGTATAATATGCGTATAAAACCTACTTATGTTGCATAATGTATGAAACAGGATAAATACGATCAATAATATTTTAATTGAACTCTTCATGATATGAGATGGCTTTTTTTATAATGTATTATATATAATATAAAATGTAATAATACCCTACGGCGTGACGTCTTCATATTGTATTTTTCAGTACAAATGCTTTAGTTGGAAAAATTCGGTGGACCCGGCCACTATTATATTCCGTGCCAACACCATGTGTCGTTCATTAAATAACAACGAAGTGCCAATCATTACAATTACCTCTGCCGAAAACAACGAAAAAAAAATTAAAGTAATTATAATATAATATAATATGTTTCTTTCGAGCTATTGGCAAATTGCTATTATTATCATTAATGTTACTTGTAATTTAAAAAATGCTAAATCCGCATTTGCTGTCTCCGTATATAACCAAATAAAAATATATATTAATTTCCCCCCTGCCCACCAGCACTAGTTACGCCCTTGCAGCCTACCGATAAATGTTATTAAAATGAATTATTTAAATTTATTATAAAGAACAGATTCGAACCTGAGACATTCCGCACGTGCACAACTTAATTCTTACAACCTAACTAATACCCCGACTTAAAGACCATACGAAATGCCCATATTATAGTACGGTAAACAAAACAGACTGCCGAAAATAATTACTATAAAATATAGTAAATATTACTTTACAAAATAACTATATTTATTTTATTGTTTTAGTAGGTAATTTCACCTATAAAATAGAAATTCTAACTATATTTTATTTAACTATAATATTTTAGTATTTATTTTTTTCCGTGCATAGAAACATAGAACATTTTGTTTACATATCAATCACCTTTTTCTTTAAATTAAACATATTTTTATTATACTCAAGTAAATTTTATGCATGAAACAAATAATGGACATCTTTATTGTAAATATTTATGTTTCATTGATTTAATTATACAGTATCATTAAATTGTCGATGACAATTTATTGAGTATATAGTTTTAGTTTAATGAAAAATCATTATTTTAAGTAATTTCAAAAATTAATTGTTAATATTAATGACTAATAATAATCTATTTAAATTATTAGATTTTAAAAATCTTTACAGAAATTTAAAAAAAATACGACGCTAGGCTATAAATAATTATTTCGTCTATAAATTCGATTATTGATAAATTTACTCTAATATTATAATTTACCAAGTTGTGATAATAATGTCAAATATAAATTTCCTATATTTTCAGTTGGTTAGACGGAGACAGCAAATATAGGTATATCGTCTTATTAACACTTATATTTTATTAGTTAATAGACAAATGAGTAAAGCTAAATTATAGAAATATGATGAGTTTTATGAGAGATTAGAAACTTGAAAATGGAAAAAAGAAATGTACAGGCTGGCTGAGGGAAGATAAAAATATTCCAGGGACTTTAGAAATGTTTGGTGTTTACAAAATTAGAATAGGAACTGGTGTTAACGAAAGACAAGGAAGTGATAAAGAGATAGAAAAAATATTTAAGGGATTATTATATAAGGAATTTCCGAGAGAGTAGGCAGTAGATCGAGTTGAGTGATATTTGATTATGTTGGATGTAATAAGACAAAAAGAAGTGTGGAGTGCGATTAGAAAAATGAAAATCAAGAAAACGGTGAAAAAGGATGGCGTACCAGTAGAAGTATGGAAAGCATTAGTGAGCTTAGGTATAGGGTAGCTGACAAAATTATTTAATAGAATACTAATTAAAGGGGAAATTCCTAATGCGTAGAGGAAGAATTGTGTGGTACCAATATTTAATTATTATTATGTACAGGAATATGGAAATTATAGCGGGATATAACTTATTCGTTCGGCTTTGAGTCCTTATTCATTTTCCCTAATAATGGATGAAATAACAAAGGATATATTATATAGGGATATATATATATAGAGTAATGCAAGACTGGGCAAGTTAACGATATGTTTTAACTCGTTGAGTTAAGTTAATTGAAAATAATATAAGTTAAGTTAAAAGTTACTCGTATATTTTTTTATTAACTTTTAAAGTTAAAAGTTAACTTTGAAAAAAAAAAAGTAACTTAACTTAGTTAAAAGTTAAAATTTCGTAATTATGAAAAAAAAAGTCGATATACCTATTATATCGTAAAAATGTAAAAAAAGGATGGTTTTATTCTTTACGCTGGAAAAAACTACTGGGGACTTCTTCTGCCTGAAAAAGTGTATACACGTAAAAATAAAAATACAACACGTCATTTTAAAACCCGTACATAAATAAGAAATCAGAAAATAACTTCTAACTGCCAAGACACCTACATTATTGTTTGATTCACACCAATGTAGTATAAAATAAGCAGTACCTATCACTTCAATATATTCTCTATACTGGACAGACATAAATACCAGCCTCCATGTAGTTAAAAAGACCGGGCTCAGCCCAATATTCGTGAACGGCCAACGTCGCGGCGTATGCGTGAGTGGTACAAGGATTCTTATTGATTACGTACATACTATTTATAGGTACCTACTAAAATTGCGTATAGGTACCAAAAAGTAAAATCCTCGTTCAAAAATTTGCATTGTTCTTCGGGCAAATTTAACTTAATTTAGATACTTTTGTATAAAGTTGACTTAAAGTTAACATGTTAATTTTAATAAAAAGTAACTTATTAAGTTAAAAGTTAATCTGAAAAAAGTAACTTAATTAAAATTAACTTAATTTTAACTTTTAACTCGTTAATGCCCAGCCTCGGGGTAATGTACCATAGAGTATTCCGTTTGCAGATGATATAATGTTGGTTTGTGAGTGTCTTGAGGAAGTGAACGGTGGACTAGAAAAATGGGCGGAAGCTTTCAGAATAAATTGATATGAATAAGGCATATTTTAAAGAGGAAAGGGGCAGAGGCTGTAAGAGTAGTAAGGAGAATTCATATTGAAAGAAAGAGGCAATGAGGAAGACCAAAAGAGATGTGGGGAAATGTAATAGAAAATGATATGAGATGAGCTAGCGTAAGTGAAGAAGATGTGGAACATCGAGTTCTGTGGAAGTTGAGGACTAGGGTGGCTGACCCCAAATAGTTTGGAGATAAGGCGAAGGAGAAGAAGGAGTTAATAGACATAAATAAACCGATTTTTTTAATCTTCTTATTTTTATTTTTTTCTAATTTGGGATTTTTCATTGTAAAAAAATACTGGTTTTCGATGAGGATATCACACCAATGGTTTTTAATGGTAGAAACATATGTTGCATAAAATGCATTGAAAAAATTATTGTTGAGTTAGACACAACTCCTATTTTTAAATTGACAGAGAACAATATTTAGGGACAACTTTATTAGGTTATAATTAATTATTAATTAATAAGTTATTAATATTATTATCAAAAAAGTTACAGTAATTTAAAAAATGTAAAAAAATATTATTGTGCTTTCAATAATGAATTGAATAATTAAAAAATTTAAAATCCCGATGAGATTTTTCTGAGATTGTCATCTACAAAATTTATAAAATATGACATAAGTCTAAAACCACTTTAAAATCTGTTTATTAAAATTAAATTAAATTTGTATACCAACACGGGACCACTTATTATAAATAACTCATAAAATTTATTTGAATTTTTTTAACTTGTTATATTTTCGTTTTTAATCAAATGTCCTTAGTTACCCATATGGAACGCCTTGAAAACTGGTTATGTGAGTGTAATATCTTTATTAAATATAATTGAAAAATAAATTTAAATTTAAAGAAAAATTAAAATCTAATGATTGAAATATAATATATACCTTTATTTCAATAGTAATTTATAAGAACTTGAGTAAATGTATGTTTAGATAATTTTATTTCGATCAAGTGTATTAGTTAATTAATGAAATTGATAATATTTTACTTAACCTAACAATTTTAAATAAAATATCACTCATTATAACCACTCTCTTAACTAATGTTCAAAAATGAAATGCTGCTAGTATTTAATTTACTTAAATAATAATTTTAAATAGATTTTTCAAAAATTACTTAAAATTGCCTATATAAAACTCCTTAAAACGTTGATGTGAGACGTCTTTCATTGGTTCTAATCCAACTCTTGTTTTTAATTTCAATCTTTTTGAGAATGTACAGTTATAAGACTCGTTTCTCTTAAAAAGTTTTAGATGCAGATGTAGACCTAAAAGCAGCTTTTGTGTATTTTTAAATAAAATATATTATATTAACACTAATGGTTGTACTTATACTATTGATCATTTAACGACTCACACAAGCATAAGACAAGCAAAAGAATAATATAAATTGTCTATATTTTACTCATTATAAGAGGACGTAACTCACACGCTTTTTAAGGGGTTCTGTATAGGCAATTTAAAAAAATATAATGAATTATTAAGTATAAAAATAATTTTAAAAATAGTTCTGTATCTATACCATTTTTTTATTGTGTTATGACGATATTTGTTAAAAATTACGTAGGTACACGCTCTGAGATCTCTCTTAGTAATCGCAGTCGACATTAAAAAAAAATTTGAAATATGACATTATTTACTGTGCCCAAGCGTGAAGTTATTTCTATATGTATATTTGAAAGTCGAAAATCCATGACTCGAAATCGCTTATTTGCCGAAATTTCGAATTAAAAAGACAAATAAAAACAATTTTTAATCTAAAAAACTCAACACTTGGACAATAATAGTAAATATTCTTTTCTTTCATATTTTCTATACATTTCGACTGCGATTACTATAATAGAGTCGTAATGCTTGAGGTATTATGTTAATACCGCCTAAATGGGATCTTATTAATAATAATATAGAGCTGACATAAGATCAATTGAAAAATACTTTTAAAACGTATGTATAGGGATCAGTATTAAACCCTTAGATTTTCATTTTTCTCGTAATATTCTCAAAATTGCCCGTATAAAACCAATTGAAAATCGAATTCGATCGTGCCAAATAATATATAGAATATAAATAATGTGTTATGAGGTATTTTTTATTTTTTATTTTTTTTTTTTGTCCTCTGAACGATGTAGGATCGACCCATTGTGTACTTGACTTCTCGCGTGCATCCCGGCGAGACCAGTTCGTCGTGGGTGATCGACGGTGTAATCGAATACCTCTGTGGAAACACAATCACTGCCAAAAAAGCCCGGGACACGTACGTGTTCAAAATCATACCCATGCTCAACATAGAAGGCGTCATCAACGGTTGGTAAGTGATTGGAAATAAAAAAAAAAAAATCAATAAAATACACGAAAATCCATATAATTTTACATCCGATAAATAACACGATTTATTCAAAATTATGATTACCGTTTTTCACTTTTTCATGTTTTTTTTAGCGTGTACATTTCTTAGGCATACATTTTGTTATTATTATAGTCTAAGAGATGAACTAAAAAAAAGTTTAATATAATACGAGTATATACAAAATAATAATATTATAAAAAAAAATATATCATCGGTAGACGCAAAAGAATATAAAAAGTAACACGATAAAGAAAAATACGAAAATGTTTTTTTCGAAACAATGTTATCGTTTGTTCTACTTATTATTTTCTTTTATATGGTACCGATTTCGTATACAGTATTTGTTCATTATTTTCATTTAATTTTATAATAATTAAACTTAAATAGGTATAAGAATATAATTACATAGAAAAACATAATCAATTATTATAAATATACCACCATCACTTCATGGAATGAGCGCGTTGAAGTCAGATTTAAATTATTCATATTATTGTACATCACTTGATTATAAAAATTACCTACATATTATTATTATTATTATAATTAGGTCGGTAGACGGATTTTCATAATTCCCCAGAAATTCCCAACAATGACACGATTTTCCAACAAAAAAAAAATAAATAAATACAATCCCAACAGATATGAAGGTAAAATTGTAATTATTATTCATTTAATTGTACCAACAATGATATTATATGATGTATAAAACGAGTATCAGTCCATGTTGAAAAATATATATTACATAATATTCACAAAACGAATTAATTAAATTTGGAAATTATTTAATTAAATAGATAGAAATCAAAAACATGAATTATTTTGAATAATATCCGGATTTTTTTTAGTTAAAACTGATGTTTTTTTTTAGTATGCTATGAATAATTTGAATAATAAATATATGTTTTTAATTTTATTAAAAACTAGTTTGTTACGAATTGAGGAGAAGAGGGAGAGTAGTTACATTGTTGAGAATATTGTAGGTTTTAGGGGAAAATTTGATTGGAAAATTTTTTTGGAAAAAACTGTCGTACAATCCCACATTAATATAATAATTGTATAAATTATATATATAGCAAGAAATAACTGACAACAGATAAATGTATTCTGGTGTTCTATAAAAATAACGAGTCCGGCGGAAGAGAGCAACGCGTTTGTTACATCGATTTTTTGATAATTGTTTTTTTTTTCGAGTACTATATTCAGTTTTGATTTTTGAGTTTCAATAAATGAAAGTCGTAAACATTTTGTGGACTCTAAACGACTTCTTGTGACGATTTCTTCAACACGGGCTTCTGTAGCATAATATCTTTAGCCCATGACCATGGTAGCTGATCGGTGGCCACGTCTTTGGGCTGTTCCAAGTCCTTGGTCGCCCTGATCTTGTGCGGCACTGCAGTCGCGAACGCCTTCTCCAGCGATTCGAACGCGTACGCACTATCACGACGTTGATCGTGTTGCTGCTGTGGCTGTTCCAGATCGTCACCCTGATGTTCGTCGTGATGTTCGTCCTGGTGTTCGTCCTGGTATTGTTGTTGTCGTTTGTGTAACTGTTGATCGTTTTCCTGTTGTTCGTGTAATTGTTGTTGGTTGTGCATCTGAATCAGCGTCGGCAATTCCGTAGTGTAATATTGCGGTGACGGGCTGTCGTCCAGCGCGCGTTCGCTGGTCAACGGCTGTTCGTCCGTCTGTGACTCTTGGAAGTCGGTTAGCTGTTCTGCGGTAGTACTCTGCTCTTCGACCGCTACCGGACCGACGGTCGTGGTGACAGTCAACTCCGGTTCCGGTTCCCCGGTCGCTTCGGAAGCAGAGACTACCGCCGGTTCCGGATTCCAGTGGTCACCGTCTGTAGTATTGGTACTGCTGATAGGAGTGGGAGAAGTGGTGGTGGTGGTGGTGGTGGTGGTGGTTGTCGTTGTCATAAAAATAGAGGGTGAAGCGAAGGGAGTTGTAGTAGTGGCAGGAGTGGTCGTATTTTCATTCGAAGAAACAGACGACGCGTAAATTGGAGCTTTTTGTTTGTAACCGAAACTATAAATCAAAATAATTATTATTATTATTATTATTATGTATTGTATGACACCTGACAAACATATACTAAGTATAACCTATATAAACCTAACTTAACACAATGCGAGCTTAGTATGAAAAGGACCGTTCTGGTGTCTTTGAAATTGTTCAAGAAAGTGTCTTTAAAGCTTTAACGTTTATATATAACTTGTTCACTCTAAGCCTATTCGAACATACGAGTAATCGACATCAAATTTTAAATACAATTGTATTTTTTTTTAAATGGTAACAGTCAATAGTTCGGATTTATAATCTGCTACCCTTACGCTATTCGCTGTACTCGCCTTTTCAGAATAGATAATTGTATACCTCTTGTATACCTCTCACCAATTTCCTTTGCTTTTTCATCTTTTCAGTTTGTTTCTTGCATACAGCGAGGGTTCTTCAAGACTCTTACTAACTACCTGTGTCTGCCTGCCAATGTTCTTACATTCCACGTGCCTAATCTCACTCTGTACCTGTCCTTTTATGCGCGAGTCTAGCTCAAAACACATCAGTGCTTTCTCTACACCGTTTACATCACGACGGCTGTTGAGTAGACCCGTACATATAAAATAAATATATCGTACATGTGATAAAATAGCTGGTACCACACCCGATGTTTGGCTGGTACCGGTCACCTCATTCCTTAGGCCCTTATCTCCACACCCAACTACAGAATTTTTTCTCGCTGGTTTTCCCCGCGTACAACCGAGAGATGGGACAAACTGCCTACATTCTGCACTTTATTTAGGACTCTTCGTACTTTTTTAGAAAATTTTAAACCAGCTGTCGACCTGACGTCACTTCAATTATCGTCAAATAACGTCGCTTTATCACATAATATAATCAGCCCATGAAGTAACCGTTGAGGTATTCAGAATACCCTTCTACAGGAAAAAGTGTATAATATTCATAGACCTATTAACTAACTATATGAAACGACAAAACTTTCAGATAACAACTGATAAACAAAATAGAGCATTATGGATGAAAAAATGAACTTTTGACTCATACATTCCATGGTGTTTGTGATAATTACTTCTGTTATTACATTGTTGTTCAAAATTCAATTATAACAATTCATGGATTAATCGAATATTGATATGATTTGGTACTATTAATTAATGCATATTAATTGAATAGTTTTTAAATTTTCGTTAGAACTTTTTACTTCAGTGTAACTATAGATCAACAATATACTTGGGAACTTCCACTGTGGATACAAAGATTAATCTTTCATTTTTTAGGTCATTTATTTAAAAAGAAGAGCATTTTTAGGAACATTATATTTAGAACCTTTTCATACTAATCCCACTAACCTATCCTATCCTATTCTACATCGGGAAATTTATACGTGTTCAATTTTCTTCTTAATTAAAAATACTGATCAAGTATACGATAATATTTATTTAACTATTATAATACCTACTCAAAATAATTTGCAATACTATATATCTGCTTTTTTATTTTTTCCATAATAATTATATTCGATTTTAACCACAAAAGTTCTAGATACTTCTTACTAACAGTTTAATCCTGATATAATGTCACTGAAATGTTAATCGTTGGATACTCATTTACTATTAACTACAAAATCTAATTTTTGTCAAACTTAAATTGAAAAGTTAAAAAATGTCTGAAACTAAAATGACAGCTATTTCCGAGTACGAACTGGCTGTCACTAGATGGTATTGAGGTCATTCTCGAATTCTTAAAATAAAAATGAAAACGGTAAAACACAATAAGCACGTTTTATTTTGAGAATTAAAACACGATATTGTCCTTGCTGAAATCGATCATTTATTCATAATAGTATACAAACATAATATTATGACTTTTGGGACGTCTTTCGATTTATTTAATTAGGAATTTATTGAGGGTTTTTTAGAACACGTATTTAGAAATATCTCTCATGGTCATCTAAGTATAATTCTCACCTGCTTACCCCTGGCTGGAGGACACAGGAATCGACCCGTAATTGTAGTAATAACACCGGGTCTGTTCACAAATGAAATCCTTCAAGTCGGTACAATCGGTCGTCACCCAGTCCATATTCGGTGCTTTGATAGCCACGCATCCATCCCTGGAACCGCTTTCACCCCTGCAGAAATAAAATTTATGATTAAAGATGAATATATTTAATACACCACAATCAAGTTTCCTATATTATATCATAGACTATTAAAAATTCGTTATAAATAGATGATGTTTGAGAAGAAAAAACATAATTGTATACCTATTTAAAAATAGATATATATAGAGATGGTTTTACTTCAGAATGAATTTTAATTTTAGAAAAATGTTATTATAATTATTATCTTGAAATTTTATAACCCAGAGATACCCTGTAATAATATGATAGTAAATAATATTATGGTCACATAGTTTAACCATGAAAATGTTACCTCTTTTTCCTGGCAATGGGCAATTCCGGTCTCGCGTTCATTTTCAAATCTTCGTTATCCAAACCGTTGCCGTTATTCTCCGAGTTTGGCCGTTTCATTTGATTGAAAGTCGTATTGAATGGTAGACCGGTAGACATCCAAATGAGCATGTCTGTACCTAAGCGATTACCAGACGTCCAATAGTCAAATTTGTTGTAACCTTAAAAAATAAAAATTGAATTTTTAAATCATCTTGTAAAAATACAGGGTATAGATTTTTGATCGTATTGCATAATTATTTAATTATTTTCATTGGTCAAAACAATGGTTAGTTCGAAGGTTCATGAGGTAGCTTCTCGATTTTTTTATATCTCCAATAAAATTTTCTCAGGGGCGTACGAAAATGTGTTAAGAGGCTGAAGCTCGTTCCATCGTCTATATTATACTTGTATGCGTGTTTATAATAAAAGTATAGTATAAATAAATTATAACGTGTTCTTTGTTGAAAAAAAATTCAATTTATTTCATTTATAATACATGTATAGTGTAGTATTATGATGTTGGATTTGAAAGCAAAAATAAATCATTGCATTGGAAAAGTGAAATTCGGTATAATATTATTTTCTGATTTATAAAAATTTTCCATTATTTTCATTACTATTCTATTAGGTACTACAGGAAAAATCGAAAAATGCCATCTTTTTAATACATACTAAAAGCCAAAAGATATTTTTTTTAAGTACCAATTAGAATAAATTTGATGTCAGAATGTTCATTATCCGAAACCTTCATTTCTCACTTGTAGAAGTTTAAAAGATAGAGGGGGAATTGGAATTGCACACAGTTAAGTGGAAATCAAAATATCCGAATTTGACGGAATTAAATATTATCAAAGTATTAACATAAATACTAACTAACTACTAAGTACAATTTTCCTACTTAGATACCTACTTTGCAAATTTTTAAAATCGGTGTAAATATAATTCTAAAAAAAATTTTAAATAGCCGTCACTCCATTTGCTTCGGGTATGTAATACCAGTCACGAAAAAATATATGTAAAACTATAGGATTTAAAACATACAGTATGTGTGACAAATCAAATTAAATTTATTTTTAATTGTAGAGGTGAAAAATTTAATTAAAATGTATTCTAAAGTTTTTGAAAATTGTATGACATTAATACGATAAATCTATGGTAAATATTAAGTGCGATTTATAGCAATTTTCGGTAATTTTTTTTAACGATTAAGAAATAAACTACTGCAAAAATCGAAAAATGACCTCTTTAAATAGCATCTAGAATTAAGTTTCTATTGAAAATCGAAAACGTCTACTCAACTTATTTTACCCGGAAAATTATATCCAGAAAAAATAAAAAATAAACATCATTATAATCCTGCAATCATGCATTCAAAAGAATGCAGTTAGATTAATGGAGCAAATAATGAGCCATCGTTTAGAGTTATATAAAAAAAACATATGTGTATAGTAGACGTTTCTTATAATATAAAATAAAAAAATAGTAAATAAGTAATAAGTAATAATTGTAAAATAGTAACCTTTATAATACGAATACATAAATTATAAATAATATTATGCCATATTTTTAAGAACTTAAATTAGTTTATTTTTATATCACTGAATTAATATAGGTTTTCTTAAGTAATTTTTTCTCATATATTTATATTAATTGCCAATTATTATCGATTATTTTCTATATTCATTTAGACTCAGTAGCGTAGTGTCCAGCTAAAAATATTTGGGTAGGCCTGTTGTATTCTGTTATATATTATTATTATGTTACAGTATTACGGTGGGAAGATTTGGTTTAGAATATATCCTATCGTACCTATTATATATATATCGAATACGGAGAGCAAATTTTTACATATTCGTCACTGTACTAATTATTGAGAACCGGTAACCGGCATTAAGTATTTTTTTTTAATTACATGTATATTGAAAAAGTTTTTTGAAAAAAAAAATTTAGAGGTTACCAATAACTCGTTAAATACTATTTCCTATTTTGATAATAATCGATTTTCATTTTAAATCACTTTATAATTTTCATAATCGGATACCAGCTTGAAACCGCTTCTAACTTTTTGAATTAGCTAATAAAATTTACAATTACATTTAAATAACCGGCATTTATACAATTCATAACTACACGTCACCACTTTAAACAATTTAAGAAAATTTATTGGTAAATGCATTTAAATATCAACTAGTAAAAAATTCCCATTTTTTCATTTTTATCAACTTACAAACATGTTAGACATACGAAATAAAAATCAATTCTAATTGTCTAATAACAACATTATTTAGCGATTCGTGTAGGTGATTTTTTATAGATATATACATTTTTACACGTCATATAAACTGTTAAAGTATCGATTTTTTAATTAAATTTTTTTTTTTAACAGCTCATAAAACGTGTAAAAATGAATATATCACAAACCGGCTAGATTAGGTTAGTCACTTGATAATTTTGTTCTGTATATTTTATTTTTATTTCATCTTAATATAATAAAACTCAAGTTGATAAAAATGAAAATTGGGTAAACATGTTTTTTAACAAATATCGTGATTTTACAACAATCAAAAATGGTATTGATACACGACTATTTTTAAATTACTTAAAAAATATATTTAAATATTGTTGAATTGTTGGATTTTAATTTTTCTTAAAATTTCATAAAAATTGCCTCTACAAAACCCCTATGAATGTTTGAAATAATTTGTTCATAATACGTTTTATTTTCATCTAACAAATATTTGCCAATTTGTAAATTCTAAAAATTAAATTTTTCAGCAAAAATATAAAAATCCTGTTTTCAACATTCTCTAGTAAAGAACCTACAGAAATATATATTATATACATTTAGATTTAAAATTGGAAAATTCTAAGTAGCATTTATTTTGTTAGACTTACAATATATATAATATATGTATACAATAATACGATATAATAAGTAATATAATATGTCTAAATAAATGAAAAACTACATCGTTTTCAAACACCTTAAGTGATTATTATTTAAAAGTACTTAAATTCCAAACAATAACTCTTTCTATCAGCCTAATAGTAATTACTATAATGTAGTTAGCACTCAGACTTCAAAGTGTTCCAAAAGTTATTTTTGGAATCGTTTGGTGGTCGTGTGTTGGTGTTTGATAGTCAACTTTTGACTTTTGATGTGGTCAAAATTTAAGAAGTTATAGGTTATAGTAATAACCAAGCCATCTAATATATTTTATATATCTGATATATTTTATTAAATCAATTTTTATATGTGATGAAAAAAAGATCAAATAATAATGGGGTAGGCCCAGGCATAGTCGGCCTACCCTGTAAACATACCACTGAATTTAGTAATATACATATATTTTTTAAAAAGTGTTTTTTCGTGAATTTCGACGACCTTATACTAATTATGTGAATTATGACAGACCGTCATAATAATATAATATATTTATTTAGTTTCTATTTTAACGATTGATATGCGTTTTCACTTGGTTTTTTTTTCTCACGCGATTGTCACATTGTCATTCGGTGAGAAATTAAATAATTCCTTTTTACATATTTAAAATATTTGAACGTTTGCTGTGTATGGTTTGATATAATTCGCTAAATTATTATTAATAATTTATTAGTACTCGTCGCTTTTCCATAATTTAGTATAGGTACTGATAGTTTTTTTATTATCATTCTTACGACCACTTAATTTATTTGTTTTCTTATATTTTTCTTTATCACTATTTAAAGAAGTTGGTCATTTTGAATTGATAATAATAGTATCTATTTATAATGATGATCAAAGTAATATTATGTCCAATAAAAATAATTCTAATTACTTATATAACACAATATATAGGTATACGAATTTTTTTTTTAAATAATAATTATATAATATAATATTTCTAAATATTGTTCTGAAAATAATTTTCTTAATTCGGTAATATTATAGTAGATATTTATAGTCTAGATATTATTTTTAATATTTTTTGTCAAAAAAAATCACTTTGATTGTCAAGCTAAGTCATTAAATTCACTTTTTTCTGGGTTTTATAAAACCAAGATTGGGGTGATTGCGTTTTATCTTCAGATTATCATTAGCTAGCTGAAAAACGTTTACTTATTACATCAGTACTCAACTCCAAATAGAATAATCAGAATAACAATATATACTAGTCAAATCAAAGAAAACAATATTATATGTATTAAGTTGACATTCATTATTTTATATTGCAATTTGCATTACACCAACATGACGATTTAATATAATATTATAATTTTGTGTGTTACGTCATATCTAAGGAAAATTATTAAATTTTTTATTCCTCTGAATTATATATAAATTATTATGTTTCGAAGATTTTTTCTTTAATATTTTATACTACAGCTTAAAATTCATTTAAACTCGCATTTTATATATATTTTCTTAGCTGTTGGAACAACAGCAGCATTAGACGAATCAACTACTTATGTAGGTATATAGGTATACTGTTTGTTCACAAGAGTCTGGTATCGGTTTGCACAGTGATGTGTTTTCTCGGTTATTATTTACTCACGCCCAACCCGAAAAAATAAGATATTCCTTGAAATTTCTTTTTTTATATTTTTTTACAAAATATGATCATATTCTTACCTGCATTTCTCAAAAAGTCCGATATGGAATTTGTTTTTTCTAGCGTTTCGAATGAAGCCAATTGCAATCCAATTGACCGGCAGTACTCATAAGCTAAAAAGTAGTTTAACTCCGCCGAATATGGATTCATCCTGCTAATGTAGTACTGAGTTCCATCCAACTGTATCGTCGTAATCCTTTGACCTGAAAATACATAAATATAAATCAAATAAATATAAATGTTTACCAAGGAATTTATATAAATAGGTTCTATTTACACACGCAGTCATTTTTCGAAAATATAGTTTTTATTAATTTTTATATTATACGTATATATAGACAGTTAAAAAAATGGTGAATTTTTACAACCTATTATTTTAACTTTATTATTGAATGAAATATAGGTACTAAATATTAAAAGATAACAAAAAAATGTATAAAAAATATAACATCTTTACTTAATATTCTGTAGATGATGATATTTTTAAACGTGAAAATATATGAAGGGATTTATTTAATATAGAATTTAGTTTCCAATAGGTATATAATTATAGTATAGATAGAACCTTATTTTAGTTTCGAGATTCTGGATTTATTAGTTATATATTTTAAGGTTTCAATTCCGATACTGAAAAATATGCAAATAAAACAAGGGTTCTGTAGATTTAGGTTCTAGTTAGAATGAGTTATCAAAAAACGAATTTAGACTTTCACTAAATATTATAACTATAATAATAAAATCATTATATAATATTAAATAGTCTAGAAGGGTTTGGGCTTCTTGAATAATTAAAATTTCATGTTCCAGTTTCGGTTTCCAGTTATCACCAATTCTTCTTAATTCGGTTCCAACCCCACAGGTATTGGTTATAGCATTAAAATGATTTTTCAAAACTGCAGTTTGTCAATGTTTTTTTTTTTTTTTTTTTTTTTTTTTTTTTTTTATAAAAAATTATATATAAATTTAGGAATTATAGAATTATATTTTATAAAAATATTAAACGTTTGACTCAACTTGAGAAATATGAGTACTGGGTTCAATAATTATATTTGTTATTCGCAAACAGGTAAAATGTACATGAATGAATCCTTCGGTAAAATTTACTCCGTATACCTATATAGATAGTAGATAATACACATTCGGTATTTTTGAACAAATTTAATTGCTATCAAAATATATATAATATATTTATATTATATTTAATTTAATGTTTCTATATTTTCTGAATTTCCGTTTACTAGCGTAAATTATAAGATTTTTGATTCTCATCCCAAATAATCTATTAAACTAGAGTTATTTGAAAAAATGTAAAAGTTTTCAGACACCCGCAATAAGACGTAGTTTTCGACTATTGACTCAATATTTGTCTATGTTTTTTGTTTCATCTAATTGCACACATATATCGTCATCCTGGCGTGTCCTTGGTCAATGGCCGGCCATTAATCCTGTGTCGAAGGGCACGTTTTGTCTTAACAAAAATTCATTACGTACGCGGCTATATTGATGTTGTTATGAGAAATATATATAATAATTTGTTTTTTAGATTTGTTTTTTAAACGTGCAAAAAAACGGTACCAGACCACGTTTGTCGGTCCCTGTCGTAAAATATTGTTTATTACTCGCATTAACTATGTAATAACCTAACCTCACTTGTTCCGCACGTTCAAAGCGTCAATAATTTAATTTAATAGGCTCAAGACATAGACATAATAGAATTATTTTTAAAAAAAATGTATATAAAAACATTACATTTATATGGTCTACAATGAATATCATCTGTAATTATTCCTATTTACTTACATCAAACGTCGGACTAAAACATATAATAATATACTAAAATGTGTTGATATTACTGAAGATGGGCAAGATGAAAAATATTAACACTAATTAGTTATGATGAAGTACACCAAATAGTTGAAGAATAATAATTTCAACTCAATATAAGTTCAAAGTTTTAGTGAAAAATATTGACTTAACTCGATTGAAATATAGTTTATATTTTTATATTCCATTAGAAAAATTGGGATTTAAATCTTTAAAAATATTCAACAAATTATAATAGCAAATTTATCAATTTATTAATTAATTAATAAGAAAAGTATAAAATGTATACACTTTAATGTATTCGAATATAAGTTTTCGAGATTTATTATATATTTAAATAAGTAATTTTCTGTTAGGTACATATCCCAAATATTTTTTTTAAAGTACTTTCCATAAAATATAAATAGGTACTAAAAAAAATTCAATTTTATACAATTCCTAAAAATAGTTGGATCTAATAATATATAAATAGTATATTATTAATTAAAAAATAGTGTATATCTGTTTAAATTTAAATCTTAAAAGTTAAAACATAACTTGAGCAAGTTTTAAGTATTTTTGACATTTTTATTGAGCAAATATAAAAATTAGTGGGTATTTAAATACTTTTATGAAAAATATTTTTTAATATTTTTAATATTTTATATAAAAATCCACGAAAATTAATGAAATAAATGAAATTGCAAGACTCGTCTTTACTTGAGTTAAATTATTCAAAGGTTTTCGAATAAAATAAGTTTGCACTTATTTTTCATTTTGTTTTGCAAAAAAACTAAAAATATAGAATATTTAAGTTAGGTATTCTTATTACAACTTTGTCATTTCCAATATTAGAGTAAATTTACCTATTACCAAAATGTACCGACCAAATCATTATCTATATATAGTATACGTAGATTATATATTCTACCATTATATAATAGTATATAAATGTATACGTAAATTTATTCTAATATTAAAAATAACAAAATTATAATAAGATTTCCGAACGTAAATTTCGTATAATGTCTGTTAGTTAAACGGATAGCAAATGCCGGGTGTAGCATCCTCTTAAATTAATAATGAAAAACGAAATGGAACTCTTAACTTAAAATGAAGTTTATTTTTCATTCAAAACGATTTGGGGAAAATAGACAAAAAGTAAAATATAAATTATTATCACAATTAATTAATGTATAAAATAATTGTTTGTTTAAATGTCTTAATGAATTTAATGCGTTTTTAACTTCTGAATAAAATACAACTAACTCATGCGAAAATCATTATCATTCTCGTTTCCGATATATGCAGTTATACTACTGCAATTGATTGAACAACTATGAAAATTAACTGTAAAAAGTAAAATGAACACGATGACTTTTAAACTAATTATACCTTTTAATGTTAATTAATTCCAAAATTATAAAAATTACATAAAACTAGTTTAAAAAAATCTATTTTTTAAAACAATTCTACTTTGTATAATTTATTATGCTATTTACTTACATCGATTCTACTGAAAAAATCAGAACATTACGTTTTAAATGAGTTTTCTAATTTATTCAACAACGCGTACCTATATACTTACTTACATTACATCACATAGACCGTAATATAAAACACAATGTTCATAAATCATTTTCGAATTGTAAATTAATGTTATTAATAGACAATATTTTAGAACAATTTATATTCAAAGGTTACTTTAAATTATTGGGCATTTTACTTTTACATTAGAACGTTAAACATTGGATAAATATATTAAATTATTATTTTTTAAACCTTAATCATCCTGCAGGTTACAATAATATCCCCGAAACATATTTTGTTTTCTGTAAATGTTTCTAGAACACCTTGTTTTTGTGCTGTTTTATAGACACGATCAAAATCGCAAATTAATCGATTTTCAAAAACGAATTACCCGTGGAATCTATAATTGCATAAATAAATCTACATTTTTGAAAACTAAAGAAAACTACAAATCAAAATGTTATTTCATATCATTTTAAATTTAAAACAAATAGTCCTATACCTATAACATATTATTCCAATTTCTTAAACTCGTAGTATACATTTATCCCCCTTTTGACTAAACCTGTAGTTGTAATATTTCCCACATGAAAATATTGTCCCTTCTGTATTTATATACCCACCTATATTTACGCTTTACCTAAACTAACTGTATTTATCCAGACAGTCAACAGTTTCAAATGCGTTCGAGTTTGTGTGTTAAAATACAAAAATATATAATTCGAAATTATGACAGAATATTCGTATAGTAGGTATATGTATATTATACAAAACTATACCAGTGAAATGTAAACATACAATGAGTTATATATATATATCATATGACGTTATCATTAAAACTATTTATACTTAACCTGTATATTCGAAAAAAAATTGTAATCGTTCTATATATAAATACAAAGACAGAAGCAAGTTATTGAAAAAAATTAACTCAAATAAGTTACGCTAAATTTGATCAAACGCGTTCATAGTTTATTATAAATAGTAAAGAAAAAATAATTTCAACTCTGTTTAATGTTTAATGTTTAATGTTAAAAAGGCAAAAATTATCATCATAACTCGGTTACAAGGAAAAAGTTTATTATCTTTATTTTCCATCAGAGATTTTATAATTCGAATCTTTAATATGATTCAATTAAAGTGTTATAAATTTACTCACATTTTACTTTTTCAAAATATATGAAGTTGCGTTTACTTAACTGAATGATTTTTAAAGTGTTATTTAGATAGGTACTTGAAAATTTAAACTAACTTAGACATTATATATTTGAACTACCTTTAAAAGTTCAAACTTAAACCACCTATTGAAAAAAAAAAAATTAATGAACATTCCCGATCTTGATAATATTTATCAATACTTATTTAAATTTTGTCGGTTTTGAGATAGTCGACTCAATTGTAAAATGTTTTTGATACCTATATATATATATATATAGATGTTTTACGAAAACATTAAACAAAAACATTTATCCGAACTGGTGAATATTATGTGGAGAAATTCTACATAGCTGTTGTGTATTTAAAACGCACATTATTTCATAATAATATAACCCAAACGATGTGCAGAGTATGTTTTTTAAAACTATAACATTGTATATTTTGTTTTTTTTACGTGATACATTTTGGATGGCCATTAGAGTGTGAATGCGCGTGATTACACAAGGGGTAATATTTCAACCCCTTTCTATTTTCATCACGTCATTGGTATCCGCTCGAAAACAACCTATTATCTTAAAACAAAAACCACTTTTATTTCATATTATTTACCAAAATAAGGTAGGTAAATAAATGTGTAAAATTGAATTGATGAAAAAAAATGTGTAGGTATTATAAATAGCAATGAGTAGATATTTCTAACGCTGCACTATAAATATAAATATTATAATAATAATATATAATATATAATTATATAATTATTATAATAAATATTGTATTGTTATGAGCAAAAATGAAAAAGTTTACTTAAACTATAGTTATAGTAGGTTAAATTTATTGGAAATTTTTTAGTTAAAATAGTTAATAGATTAATAAAAAAACAAATTTTATTAGTCAGTCGAGATAAATTAAAATGGAAAAAATATTAACTTAAATAGCATAGAAAATGTTTTATTAATAATTCATAAAAATGGGCATAAATTATGGTTATAGTTAAACTGTTAACTTTTAGTTAAAATAAAAAAATTTCATTTTTCTACCTTTTAAATAAACTAGCTCATCGTTTTTTTTATTAACTTAACTATAGGCACAGTTTAAATATACATTGTATTAACTGATAATATTTTTATAATCATCCGATTAAATTAATAAGGTTGCGAACAATTCTCGTTGGTTTGTTCTACATATATTTTGATCAAAATCCAAGTATAATGATCCAAATTGATTTTTATTTTTATTTAAATTTGACTACTATTTTTTTAACCAAGTCAAGTTAATATTATGCATTTTAACTTTAGACTTAACGAGTAAAAATTATTTTTTTGTTAACTAATAACTTTAAATTTAATGTAAGACGGTGGATTTTTTCACTGAGTTGCAAATATTTCATAATTCGTATGTATACTATTTAGTTATTAAATGTTACAAATTATAACATATTAGTATATATCTCTTAATTATGTTCTAAAAACTTAATTTATTGACTTTGATTCAAAGAGCAATATTACGTATTTACGTCTTATAAATGACAATTAGCTACAGTGATTTATGAAATGAAAATTATTTTCTGAAAAAATTAAAATAAAATGTGTATTTTATTATTTGACTAGATGATAATGTAAACTACTGTGAAAATTTACGAGTAATTAATACAATTGTAAGTTAATGCAACAAATATTAACTAATTTTTAAAATAATTAATTAACGTTAAAAATAATTAACTATACGTATAATGTATATTATAATATGTAGTTGAGTAGTAGTAATAATAGTAGTAGTAGCTTTATCACATCTTAACCATAATTTACGCCTATCTTTAATGATGATATGCTATTAAATTGGGCAAAAATATTTCATTGTATTTGATAATAAACATTATGCACGATTTACTAGAACATCTTCGAATATAAAATATGTAAGACGAAAATACCTATATTGATTTATTCTCGATTTTCGCAAAAACTAAACTAGAATACAATAATATTCAATTGCTGAATAAAAATAAAATATTGTAATATAAAAATAATAATAAGTAAAACATTTTTACAAAAATATTGTTAAAAATTACCGAAAATAACATTTTCAAAATGATACAAGTCATATATACATTATATATGTAAGTATAGTACGTACGATCGCCTCACTCCCCCGCGAGAATCGAAATACATTATTAACGCGTATTAATATATTTAACAGACGATATACAGTGCAGCTGCAGTAATAATATATAATTTATTATTAAATTTGAATTATCGTTCGATTCGAAATAAATCATTATTATATATTTTAATTCGTTTTATTTTCTCGTATATTAATAATATTCTATTTAAAAAGAAAATACTATTATAAAACGCGTTATGACAGATAGACCGATGGACGGACGGACATGAAGAAAAATGATTATTTAAAAATCATCCTTAAGGCCATTGTTGTCTTTATAATTGAATATACATAATATAATTATATATATATATATATATATATATATACATACGATTAAAACCTTCAGGATCGTCTTGTTGATTACTTTTTCATTTGTCTCGAAAAAAAAATCGTATTTATAACCCCTTTTGAAGCCTCTCCCGATATTATATTATGATACACGTCATAACATAATATTATATTTTGAATACTTTTATATCCGAACAAACCATTAAAATCGTTTGAGAACGTTATTATTATTATTTTTTTTTTTGTCTATACGAACTTTTCAAAATAATAAACATTTTCAAAAAATATTCTTTTGTACTCGAAATATATACTATTCCGACAATATTATTATTATTATTATTATTATTGTAGTACGCGGTTCTAAACGATGTATATTCGTCGAAGGTTGAAAGGTCGAAGGAGCCCTCCGACAAGAGCGCATTGTCTCCGCGTGGTAACGTATTTTCCACGTCTGGCACTAGGTATTATTTAATTACCTATTATATAATAATATATCCTTATTATTTTCAAGGCTGTTGGCAAGTTAATGTATTTAACTTCCAAAAATTAAGTTAACTTAACAATATCAACCGAGTCAAGTAGATGAAAGTTAATATTAAGTTAACAAAAAATTCTTCACTTGGGTTGATTATGAAAATTAAATTTAAAGTTAATTTGGCATACTGTAATTCATCAAATTGTTTAGTTAAAAAATCTATTCTAATCTATTCTAATATTTCTATAATTCTAATTTCTATTCTAATCTAAAGTACTAGCTATTAATTTTTTTCGTTAAAAATTAAGTTTAAAATATATATATATATATATATATGACTTTGGATCAGAGTAATCAAACGGTGAAATTAAATTTTTATTAGAATGTTAAATTTAATTGATTTTGTATTTTGACTAGGTATTTATTTTATAGGTATCTACCCACCTTTCTAATTTGTAAAATATCCACAATTAACTCTTATTTTATTATTATACGAATAAAAAAAAAATAATTGTTCAATGTATATAGAATACATAATACACCTTATAAGTTAAAATTGTCAAATTCAAGAATCTATTATTAATTTTAAAGGGTGAAAATTTTTAAGATAATATTAAATAATTTTTTTTTTTTTTAATGTTTTGTATTTTAAATATAAAAAAAAAATTAAATAGCTGTAATATCCTTCCTAGACAATATTTTGCAAAAATCATATACGTAAAATTATTTTAAAAATGTTCTTCTATTAAAAAATATGTATAATGGTCTGTTGTTTGTTATTATAATTCATTATTAATAGGTGATTTATCTCTTATTTTAACCTAAATTTTTTGTGTTTTGAGTAGTGTAATAATTTTGCTACATTTTCTGTTATATATAGATTGATGATAGAGTAAGTACCGATATTTTTATGGATATAACGTCATACTAATATTATTAATATTCAAAAGGAAAATAAATTAAGTCGAATATATTAATTAAAAATAAAATTTCGAGTAATCCGTTAAGTTAATTTAATATTTTCTTTAGCTTAATCAACTATCTTTTTAACTTGACTCGTATATGTTCATTAAACTCGTTAATGTCCCCGCAACATCGATCACTTTTGTTAATATTATTATGATTACCGGAGAAGAATTATTATTATTAATTGTTAACGTAATAATTAACAATTACATTTAACTGCATTCATAATAATAATAATAATTATAACAACAATATGTAGTAAAACGAAAAATTAGTCGTCCATTACGACGATTCGCTTCTTTGACTTCTTCACGTATACCGTCCTGCGGTACCTACACGCATTTATGTACACTATATAATGTTAATATACGTATACACGAAGGATGTGGTTTTTTTTGTTTCTGCGTATAATATACGTCATAATGATGTTAAAATGACCCTATTGGCTTAACAACTGTCGGCATAATAACATAATAATAATATGTAGTTTGGTACATCATCGTGAACTCAAATATTATATTAACCGACTCTACGAATATACATATTCCAAAAAAAAAAAAAATAATAAATAATAATATCTTCCGTAGTTTAAACGTATTATTTTCATATTAAATCGTCAAAATGTTTACGCTAGACGATTTTTTTATTGAAAAAAATCATTAAAAATTTTTAAAAGACCATTTAATTTAGATGCTTTTAGTTCGACCTGCAGTATATATATACCTATATCGTGTATTCTATCTGCGGTTTCTGTTTTGTACACGAAGATGTATAATATATATATCTACGTACGCTTATATATTTTCGTGTAAACAGGAAGTTCTATACGCTGAAACTCGCGGTAGCGTTAAATTCAAGGGGTTTTTTCAAACATAACCTTCATAATGGCAGCGTATAAACAATAAGTTGAAATAAACGTCATGTTCTGTTCGAAAAGGATATAAAGAATTCGTATACTGTATACTCATTGGTAGCTACAATTGTATAGATATATATATATATATATATATAGATATATATATATATAGGTACGTAAACTAATGACTTATACTGCGACAATGGTGTTTTAAAAAATATATATTTCAAAATAAATTACGAAAATTATGGGTTAAATACCATTGAATAAATTGGTATTTTACCACGATATTATAATATTAAGTGAATTTCCAATTTGTAATGTATTCGAATAGAAAAAATATAAATTATAGTAAACTCGAAATGGAAAATATACGATTCGATAAAAATTTGAAAAGCCCACCGTTAAAGTCTTCGGGCGTGACTTCTCGAGTGAGTCCTTAAACACCGTAACCGTAAAAAACCGTTTATTTCATATTTATTTGCACAGAATTTATCTAAAATATCGTATACGTAATAGCCATATAGGGCAACAAGCTTGGTTTATTGTACACCCTGCATTGCCCAACATAAGGATTCCCGAATTCAATGTCCCTCCCCCCAAACTCTTTGTCAATTCATATAATATTAACTATTTTGGAAACAATGTGGTACGCAAAATTATAATTTTTCATTGGAACATTTGTGCTTTTAATATATATTATGCAGATATTTTTTTAATTGCTCATGGGATTGTTTTTCAAATTCGACATGGAAACTATATTTAGATAGGAATAGGAACACCTGTGTATTATATTGATTAATTCTACAGTTTAAAGCAAAAAAGTGTAAGCAATAGGTACATGTAAACAGGGTGGTAATGTATAACACGTGGTATACTATAAAATTAATGTTATACATATTTATTTTGTATATTAGGCATTATATGATACATGATATATTAAATAGTAGTTAATATAATTTACTTGGTTTTTCCGACTATTTTCTTTGTACTTGGTACATACACATTGTTTTATATGTAATAGAAAGAAAAATCTGATTGAATATTGCGATTTTACGTAAATGTATATATTTATATTTAATTTGTTTTTATACCAATTATGTTTATATTTTGAAAAACACTAACTTGTAACAAAAACATTGACCGTTAAATTGTATTTAAAGTGAATAGGTACCTATCAATTACAAAATAATTTATACGTTTTATACATTACATACGTAGTGTAACATTATACCTACATTATCATCCCCACTTGTAGAACACGCATACAAATATTAAAATAGAAAATTGCATTTTCAATCCGGGGTACGTACGACAGTACCTAATATATAATAGTGTCTACCCATAATAATGGGTTATAAACGACAACTATAATAATATGACGTTTCTTTACAGAAAAAAATCACCAACATAATAAAAATATGACCAAAACGTGTTTTTATCGGTTACACGTTGCGTCCCTTTGCGTTTTGAACATTGAAATATTCTCGTTTTTAGCTATTATAATAATGGGTATATTGGAACGCGCAAAACTCGCGTGATTCATAAATGTCGCGCGGTACTGTAATATATAGGTACCTATAGGTATAGGTGGTATAGTGCTGGTGGAGTTTATCCGCCATGAGAAATCTAAAAATAAACACGTAAATACTGACCTGCCGCAACGCATGCGAATATCGCGACCGCGGTCAAAGCGACCCGTGTGCCGGAGACGATCATGGCGTGTAAATAGTATCGGTGTCGGGCGGTATAACTTCACGAAATGTCTGGTGGAAACGTGTCGCGTATGTGTGTGTGTGCTTTCTCGCCGAATATACTGTGGTCGTCGTCGTCGTGAATACCGCTACCGCTGTTCGGGTATAACGCAACGGGTGTGTGGGTGCGCGAGCGTATATACTATAAGTGGGTACTGCGCGCGGACACTGGTCGTCGTCGTCTGTGTGGATGGCGGCGGTGTGGTCCGGCAGGCGTCGTGCGTTCGTATACGCGCGTTTATACGATCGTGTGCGGCGTGCGCGCGCGCCCGTAAAACGTTGTGCGTGTGTATTATTATATTATGTATTTGCTCGTGTACGAGTGCGAGCGTGTGTGTGTAAAAAACGCTTGTATGTGTGAACGATCCTCCTATGTGTGTGTGTGTGTATAATAGTATATAGCGTTGTCGTCGTTGTGTGTTACCCACTCCCCCGCCCCATATATATATATATATATATATACAAGTCAATGTCGAAAGTATATAATGTATGTGTGTAAAGGTGTAAATTGTGTATATATACATGTGTGTGTGTGTGAAAGAAGCGCATTGCTCCCAAATGTATATATATATATATATATGTGTGTGTGTATATACATACATATATATACTAACAGCCCCGTATATACATGTTATATATATATATACGAATGGACGGTGTGCTATTGTTCGTTCCGGCCATACCCTCTGCGACGACCACACGTTGAAGTGCACGTACGTGTGTACGTACCTATACGATATAAAAATGGTCGGGTGAAAAATAACGAAAAGAAAATTATCTACGATTATTTTACCCGCTTATCTATATCCGAAAATGTGGTCTCTTCGGAAACCGCGTTCATTATTCACCACCTTTCATCCCCCACCCCAGACCGTTTTGGGATGAAATAAGTACATATATATATATATTATAATAGATATTACAATAATAATTGAATAATAATTATTATAATAACGATATAGGTACCTCTACAGTTGATAATGAAAAAGTGGTAAATACAAGGGAGCGCCGTAAATTCTTTGAATATTTGAAACCATTTTCTTTGAACATACTTTTATTTGAAACCTGGAATCTTTAAATCTTGAACCGATAAACCTGGAACCGATATAGTTGGAAACGATAAAACTTGGAAACAATAAAACTTGGAATCTATAAAGTTTGAATCGAATATGGTTGGAAACGATACAATCTGGAACCGATAAAATCCGGAAACGTATAAAACTTTGAATTGACTAAAATCAGAATATCAATCAATTATCCATCTACTAGGAAAAATTATTTAATGTTCATTTAGGTTATTTATTTATTTATTTTTATCAGTTCAAATATTATATTTTCCAAATAATTCCGATTTCAAGTTTTATAGTTTCCAGATTTTATCGTTTCCAGATAATTCCGATTCCAAGTTTTATAGTTTCCAGATTTTATAGTTTCAAGATTTTATCGATTCCAGACTTATTGTTTCCAACAAATACAGATTCAAGGTTTATCAATTCCAGATTTTATCGGTTCCAGATAATGTCGGTTCAAACAAATATAGATTCAAAAATTCTCAAATTCAAATAAATTCCTATTCAAACTAATATTATTCAAAGTTTTTGCATGGGCCCAATACAAGTAGTAAAATCATTTTATAGATCCTATAACTAGGTGAAATCGTCTATGATATCGATGGGTCGATGATGAAATGATAACGGTAATGTGGGTAACTATTCCATTAACAGCTTTGTTTCCACTTTGAATTATTTTGTAACATTGTTTTATAGGAATGGAAATTGAAAATATGAACATTATACAAACGTAGAAAATAGTATTTGGTACTTCTATAAATATCAAATACCAGATACAAGTAGACAAAGACACAAACTATTTGAAGTATATTTGGCCAAAAGTATCCAAGTACAAGATTACGCGTTGACAAGATTGATCCACATATAGGTATACTTAAAATTCGCCCGAAAACCGCTTCGATGCCTTGATCAGTCTTGTTAATTCTATAACATGAATTTTTATAAAATAAAACAAGTCTTGTATTTTCGTAATTATTTAAATATTTTCCCTTGAATCGATATTTATAGAAATGCTAAATTTTTTTATCTACGTTAGTATAATATACCTAACCATATTTTCAATTTTCATTCCTAAAATAATAATACAAATAAACCTAGTTGGATCTATGAAATATTATTTTACGACTTTACCTCTTTTATATTGTAATATAATATAACGATATAGTAATAGTCAAGTAAACATTACGAATATTTTATTGATGATTTTCTTAATTATAATATAATTATCGTAATTATAAATCGGGGTATTGGTAAAACTTTTCCAAATTACACGGATTATCAATTAAAGTTGAAATTGTTGACTTGAAATTTTAATACGATTTGATAAACCGAATTTTCTGAGGAGTATTCGGAATAGATACATTTAAAAAATGTAATTGACATATAATTTATATTATACGAGTATATATATATATAGTTGTACTTAAATTTGGATACTACTTGGAGTAAGATTCAAATGAAAAGGCTCAGTACAAATCTCGTATTAAAATTTCTCATTTTTAACAACATTACCTATCTGATATAGATCCTCGTTGCGTTTTTGATATTTTTTTTATTTTTATTTTTTAATTAACATTTATTTTAAAAAAAAATATTGGTTTTTGAACAACTCACAAAACGTGTTTAGATAGATGCGCATTTCGAAGTACGGCTCCATATAGAGCACTAGGAAATATTATTTCATCTCTCTATACTGTTTGTAAATCGATATATATATATATAAATAAATAAACTTTTTAAAAATGGCCTATCTATAACATCCTATATTGACAAGTCTGCAGCTCATGACTTTGATATTATGTTATGTACCAAAGCCAAATCATTTTATATGTTATTTTAATAAAATAGGCGAAAAACATAATAATATACAAGTTATAATAATTGCTGAATCGACTAAATTTAAATGAGAATTAACTAAAAAAAAAAAAAATGTAATAATTGTTCGACTCTACAGACTTCAGATGTTTACACCAGACCGTCGTCCGCATATTACATGAAATTACGAGTAGTATAGTAGGGAGGCTATGGGGGGGGGGGGAATAATATTTCACTGGCCTATAACGACTGACGCCACCCGCCCGCCGAGGCGCTCGCTCGAACAAGAGACCACGTGCTGCGTGGGCGATGGACCATGCTTTGTTCGACCTGCGCTTCTCTGGGTGTCGTCGGTCGTCCCATGACGTTTTTAGTTCGTTTAATCTCTAGAAAACCGATATTTTTTATCGTCACGAAACACATACCTAACTTACCTGCGCGTACAGGTGCCCTTCTCAATACAAACACCACGCCTGCAGCAGGACACATTCTATATACGAATTATATCCCTTGCGTATTTTCAATCCCTTTCCAAAAGCAAATCTCATATTCCAAAAGCAAATAATAAACATTATACGAGGTTAACGTATATTATTGTGATACGTATAATTTTTTTTCTTTTTTCGTACATATTTTACCTATATAGATATATATAATATATACTATCTCCTGTATAATATATTATTATTATTTTATATCGTTAAATTATATTAACATTATTATTATACGTTCAAAAATATATTAAAAATAGAAATACGTCTCAAATAATATTTTTCTGAAATAATTGATAGGTAATAAGTGTTTAAAATCATTTTTTCTCGATTAATTTACCGCAAATCCATTATTATGATTTTTGCTACGTATTAAGTTGTAATTACCTACACAAAACCCTGAAAAACGAAACAAAAAAATCCATTCTCGACAAAATAACCTCCGAAGTTCTACGATTTCATGCACTGATGCACATGCAGTATGCTAAACAACGAATTTATGTGCGTCTCGCATCTTACATAATGTTCATGATGGTCGTTGAATTTTTTTTTTTTTTTAGGCGTCAATTACAAAATATAATTCGTTCCCGTTCTATATAATATTATTTAGTTATAACTTATATAATACAATTTTAGTCGATGTTTTGTTTACAAATCCTTAAACAAACCTATGCGATTTTTATAGGAGATTTGTTTTCGACTTTTATGGTGAAAATTGTACGATCTCGTAATTTTTTTTTTTTATCGGTTTTGAAGAATTCTGACTATTTTTTAGTATCAATGAGGTGCGGTTGATTATGCTCCGATTTACATGTAAATATATATGAGTATTACAAATGATTACACGTATTGACATGCTTATCTATGTGTAGTAATTAGATCCGAGCATTAGTTTAAAATGAATCAATTTTAAAATCCAAACAAAGATTATGATTTTTGATTTTTTATATAAAAACTTTTCCCCGTGATTGCTATATTGTTGTAAAAAATCAATATAATAATTTTGGTTATGTAGGTACTCTATAGTGTTATAATTATGTGTAAGAATATTAAGTACACTATTTTATTTTTAACTCATGATTTAACTCATATATAAGTAATTATATCATTATCAGTCGATTCGTCTTTTTAAAAACCTACACTATAAGTTATATAGATAATAATTTTTCAAAATTTTAGGGAGGCTAAATTTTTGGACAAAGTACGGAATTTTGATTTTCATCATTGATTTCGGTGGTTTTATAAATCCTTTAGATACTAAAAATCATTTGATTTGTAGGATTAATCAATGATTTTGGGTGGACAGGTATATATTTTGTTTATATATAATGTATAGTACCTATGGTATAGTAGGTACCTATACAACCGTTATCAGTCTATATTAGTCATATTTTTCTATAATTATAGAAATTATTACTATAGGTAATAATGGTTTTTTTTTTTTTTTAATTTTAGAAAGGAAAAATTGCTTTGAAAATCACTAAATCCGTTTCCCTAGAAGATTCGATTTTAATTTTTAGAATTTTAAGGGTCCTATATTTTCAGCAGTTTTGGATTTTTAATTTGTAAATCAAATTTCTCATGCTTTGGGTGAAATAATGTTTCGGAGTATAATATCGTTTCGTTTCTTCATATATACATATTGAACTTGAACTGCACGAGCGTTTCATTTACCATCGCCTTCCTCCCACATATACCTACCGGGATTCTTTAAACAATTACTGTCGAACATCAATATTCATTGAATGTTTTTCGTAATAAATTTAGTCGAACCGCTTAAACGTGACACGAGAAACGTTATATTTCTGTCCGCTGTACAGCTCGTATATGTATGTATATATTATCTGTACGAGTTGAAAAAAAAAAATCCTTATTTTTTGTATACTGGGAAGGCGAGGAGAACGAAACTGGTATTGCAGAGAACAGCACCGGTTGTGTGTAGTATTTCAATTTGTTTAAACCATTGTTCACGCTTATAACGACTAAATCAGTTCCCCGAGTGTGTAAAACGTTTAATTAACTTTTATAATGTTTACGGATTTTTTTTTTTTAAAAAAAAAAAAATATGTACCTACTTATACAGTACAAACTAAAACTATATGCGATGTCAACAGCGGTTCCCAAATTCTTTTGGTTCACGCCTCCCTAAAAATAAAAGTTTTTTTTTCCCGTGCTTCCCATGGTTAAAAGTTAAAAAAAAAAAAAAGTCGTCCGAATATAGATGGTGTACGGAATTGTTTTCCGTGTACAAAAAATGTTATTATTATTATTATTTTAGATTTGATAGAGAAGATTAACCGGTTGCATTAGAAAAACGATTCCGACCGAATTCGGTATAATATTATCTTCGGCAGGTTTATAAACACATCTAGTCAATTTCGGTAGTTTTCCATTACGTTTTCAGAAAATTACTGGGAATAGAAAAAAAAACCTTTTTAAAATACCAATTATAGATTATATTTCCTATCAAAACTCAATTCACCTGAACATTTTTACTCAACTCCTTCTACCTCCCCCCCCCCAACAATGAATACAAATATTGAAAACATCAAATTGATTTCTTTTTTTACACATTTTTGAAAAGTGGTTAAAAAGTTTTAAAATCTTTATCGCATCAATGTAGTAGTATAGTATATATGGATATATATATTGTGTAAATTACAAGTTTTTTGATTGATTGTTAATAGATTATAAGAATTATCGATTAAGTTTTCTTCTTCAGTATGTAATTATGAAAAAAATAAAGCGGTTTGGGAACCGGTGCGATATAATATGTATATTGTGTCCAAGGTGTGTAATACATACATTACATTGCTTATCTTATTACTCAATCATAATAATAATTAATTGACACCAACGAATTATAATTAAATTAACATTTTATTTATAATTATAATTAGTATCATATATTATATAACTTATATTCGAAAATCTAAATATGTCAATAACCCGTCGATAATAATATAAATTATGATATATCGAACCCGTTTGTTTTATTCGAGAATTCAGGAGTTGAAACCTTGAGGTTAAAAAAGGTTGAAAACCTAATAAGAGTCGGATTCCGGTTCCGATTTTATGAAATAATATTCTAATAAGGTTTCGGTTCGGGTTCCGGTTAGAACTGGTTATTTAATTGGATCCAAAATATCCATTACGTTAAATGTTAAATTATAACATTTAATGGTTATCAATAAGTGTTCCGTTTCCTTTATATTATATCCTTCGAATAATTCTATTTTAGGTTCTCCGGTACTTTAATTATAGTATAATAACCGATTCTCGTCTTAATATTCGGTTCCAACCCTCGTTAGGTATACATATAGTGTCTTGCGAACGAAAATAATCGTAATTCATAACAAGAGTATAAACAACAACAACAGGATGATATTAATCAAGCAGAAGCAGATACGTATTTAGTTTAAAGAAATATCTTAAAAGGGTATTGGTTGATATAAAATGGAAACTAAATTGCCTACATATAAACCATTCCTTGTATTTCGTAAACTTGTAAGTATACTTACGTTTCTTGCATCCTACATAACTTGCTTAATTAATTATTTACTATAGTGTTTAATCGATTTTATCTTGTTCTTTTATTATTTTATTTTATATTTTAAGTCGATAAATATAATTTTTAGAAAACATCTCATAATATTATTAATTATTACGACAACGGTAATCTTATTAAAGTTTCAACTACTACTATTATTATTGATAAACACTATCGTTCCGTTCTAACCTCACGAAGTCACGACCCACGGATAACATTTACTGCTCTCTGCAGTATGGTCCCATAAATAATACTACAACTTTGCCACTTTAATAGCGTACAGAAATAATACTATACATTTTCTAGTAAAATCAACTAAAAAAAATCAAGTTAAATGTCAAAATTTTATTATTTTCAATGTCAATACTATTATTATATCTTTATGAAAAACATGGGTAGGCAGGTACATTCTTTAATTTTCATGTATGGTCGATTTAAAATTTCAATAAGTACAATTTGATGAACTTAAAAGTATATTTGAGAAGTATTCGGAATATACAGTGGCGTAATCATGGGGGGGGATCTGGGTGTCGAATCCCCCCCCTTGGCCTTTTTTTTTTTTTGTGTAGAATTTTGAAAGAAACAACAAAATATAAGTGTTATTGATGAAATTATCAGATAACCGAATCATAATCGGTAAATTTAGTCAAATTTGAAAATTAAAAGTAATAACTAAA